>PVJS01028232.1:0-25664 GCA_004027185.1 Glis glis
TTTTTTTTTTTTTTTTGTGGTACCGGGGATTGAACCCAGGGGCATTTTACCTGAGCTACACCCCCGGCCCTATTTTTATACTTTATTTTGAAACCGGGTCTCACAAAGTTGCAGAGGGCCTCACTAAGTAGCTGAGGCTGGCCATGAACCTGGATCCTCCGGTCTCCACCTCCCAAGTACTGGGATTACAAGCATGCGCCACCACGCCCGGCTTTTATTCTTCATTTTGAAACAGGGTTTCGCTAAGTTGCGGAGGCCTCACTAAGTAGCTGAGGTTGGCCGCGAACCTGGATCCTCCGGTCTCAGCCTCCCAAGTACTGGGATTACAAGCGTGTGCCGCCACGCCTGGCTAATAAATATCCTATTTCAAAAATAAAAATACAATAGGGCTGGGAGGGTAGCTCGGAGGTAGAATGCTTCTGGGTTCAATCCCCAATACCCAAACTTTAGCCTCAGACATACCCCTTACTAATATTTTGATTAACAGCTTTTCAGATTTACTTTTGTGCCTATATCCAGAAAATAAGAGTGATTATGTTTTATAACATTTGCATGTTTTTACATCTTTCTGCATCAAAAAGATTTGTTTCATTAACTTTAGGTTAACTAGTTTAACTAGTCTTGGTTAGACTAGACTAGGTTAACTAGTCTTGCCAATGGTAACCATGATTATACTTAGGATTTAATAAACTCTCAAGTTCAGAATATATCTTCAAGCATGGCTTGGTTTTGAGATATGTGGTAGTTGTGAGAAATATAAACTTTCCTTTAGCACTTCAAATATTCTCACATTACAGAAGTATGATGACAGTTTTTAGGGAAGTAAACAGTTTAATTTGGCCACAGTAATGCAATCAAACAATGCTGAATGTGCATTTATTTTTTCTTCTGTGATTTAGACATTCCTAGAGAAGTTGCTAAACTGCTAAAGGAAGCTTTGCAATTGATGCATCATCCACTCCTCACCACCTAAGCAGGACTTTGCACAATCTGCTGCCCATTAGGAGCACGGGGAAGTCTTAGCAAATCCCAATGCCAGTCCACACCCCCCATGATTTAAATCACTACTGGGGCTGGGAGCCAGATTCCCAGGTGATTCCAATGCATGACACTACTGTCCAGTGACCTAGAGAACAATCTATTTCTGATTTTAGCAGTCTTCCTCTTCCTGCCTCTCATTACAGTGTTCTCTCACACTACACCCTCATTATTACACAAGCATCAATAATGGCTCCAAAGAAAAGTATTGTCAACCACAATGGAGGCTTTTGTCTTTTGACCAAGAACATTTTGTTGATCTGACACGAAAGCTCCTCACTGAAACACTGGGCTAAATCAAACCACAACCCAAAGCCAGCAATTCCAGAAGGAATATTTACATAATGCAGTCATAATTAGCATTAGCTAAAATATTTCATGACTGAACTCTAACAATTAGATTATTCCACTTCTTGTTCTGTTGGCCATGTGAATAACAAGTACAGTGGAAAGAACCCAAGCATAAATCCATTCAAAATTATTATTATTTTTTTGTGGTACTGGGGATTGAACCCAGGGGTATTCTACCTCTTAGAAACACCTCCAGCAATATTTTAATTTTTTATTTTGAAACAGGGTCTTGTTAAGGTACTGCACGCAGACCTCAAACCTGCAATCCTCCTTCCTTGGCCTCCCCAGCACTGGTATTACAGGTATGCATCACTGTGCCCAGAATTCTCAGTATTATCTTTAACTTATATCCTGTGTTATGATAGTTTTATTTATTTTGCAGTACTGGGGATTGAAGTCAGGGCCTAATGCAAGCACTCTACAATTCGAGCTACATCTCTAGCCCTTTTAAAATTTTATTTTGACATAAAATCTTGCCAGTTGTCTAGGCTGGTCTTAAACTTGTGATCCCTCCTGCCTCGGCCTCCTGTTTAGCTGAGATTATAGGTGTGGGCCACCATGCATGGTTTTAATTTTTAACAATAGACCAATACAGCCTGGCGTGGTGGTGCATGCCTATAATCACAGTACTTGGGAGGCTGAGACAGGAGGATTGCAGCTTTAAAGCCAGCCCCAACAATTCAGCAAGATCCTGTTTCAAAATAAAAAATAAAATAGGGCTGGGTATGTAGCTCAGAGGTAGAATGGCCCCTGGGTTCAATCCCAGTAAGGGGGAAAAAAAGAACAATACACCCTTCCTGTACACTACTGCTTTAGCATGTATCAAACTCTAAGTATGTTTTTTTCTTTGGTGATTGACTTCTGTAATGGGTTATGAACACCTTAAAGGGAAGAACCTGTCTTATGAGCTCCTGTGTCCCACTGCCAAGCACAGGACAGAGCCTCAGTAAGCAACGAGTTAATGGGATAACAGAATCTAATCACTAGAATAAATAAAGGAACAAAAACAGTTGAAAAATCAATTTAACCATGGCCTCGATTTATACAAGGTTATATATTCACACAGAAAAAACTAATTTCATAATTTTACCTTTTTTCCTTAATGCTTCTAAAATACTCAAGAGTACTTCAAAACACCCGCCCCCCAAATTTTGAAGAAGCAAATTTAAAACAGAAAAGAGCCTCGTATTTTCATCCTGGTTCTAGTGTTTTCACCACAGTCGAGCCCCACAGGAGATCCCATCCGAAGCATCTGCTCACAGTTTACGTTTGAGCTAAGTGCCTCGGGCCAAGGAGATCTGCATTTCACAAATAAAACCTGTTCATGAAGCAGGGGCCTTAGGGACAAGAGAGCGACTCTGAATTTTTTTTTGTGTGCGCCAAGTCAATACATAAAGGTACATTATAGTACTTTTCTTAAGGATAACTCTGCCTTTTAATTTAACTATTAAAATTTCTATAACAAAATTTTGTCATAATTAAGCATGGTATGCTTAAATATCTTTTTCATTAGCTACATAGTATGGCAAAGTCCATTTTAATCCGTGCATCACTAAGTGTTGACTAGGACTTAGAGCGGTAGAGCAGGGACCAGGCTGCTAACCCTTCACTGAGGAATCTACTGCACGCCCAACACTGCTGCCCAGCACAAGATTTCATGCTTTGAATTTGAAAACAAGGTTGATCACAGACCTGAAAGGAAAGTCTATAATAAATAATCCAATGAAAAACATCTTTTTAATGTATTAAAGAAAAAGAACAAAGTCTTACCATGAGGGGATATTTAAAGTAGTCACTATCAAGGGAGCACTCTTTGGCAGCAAGAGCCAGGCCTTGTAAAATGGGGATAAAGATCTGCAAGAAGAAAAAATTACAAGTGTATGATTAGAAAAAATTAAGAATGGGAGGTGAGGGAGGAAGTGCTGAATATAAACATCCAGACAATTCTACTCCTTCCCCAAGTAAAAGCCCTTTTGCACATAAAGGAGTCTGGGTTTTGACCAGAGTGTTGACTGGCCGTTGATAAGGCCAACCATAAAGTAATGCAGCTAAACTCTCCAGAATTAAGAGGATTTTGGTGAACCCTAATACTATGGCAGGATTCCCAGTAATTCCACAGGTCTCGCTCTAACCTACTACATTCTGCATGTCTCAGCAACTATGTTTTTGTTTACTAGGCATCTATAATCTGTGAGGAAATTAGACTAAATGTTCCAACTATTTTCTCAACTCATCAATATTTCTTAAAAGTCTTTTCCTGCTTATTTTGAGGAAAACAAGAAAAACACACCAATACTGGATGCTATTACGACTTTAAACTTAATTTAGAGCAGAGAGATAGAGGATAAATGTTTGAACTGGAAACTTTATTAAAAATGCCTTATCTCAGGCCGGGCGTGGTGGCGCACGCTTGTAATCCCAGTACTTTGGGAGGCGGAGACCGGAGGATCCGGGTTCGCGGCCAGCCTCAGCTCTCTCGCTCTCTCTCTCTCTCTGTCTCTCTCTCTCTCTCCTTAGCAAGGCCCTCCGTAACTTTGTGAGACCCGGTTTCAAAATAAAGTATAAAAAATAGGGCCGGGGGCGTGGCGCGGAGGTAGAACGCCCCTGCGTTCAATCCCCAGTACCGCAAAAAAAAAAAAAAAGCCTTATCTCCATATAGTATAATTAACACAGTAACCTGATACGGAACACTGGGAAACACTACAAGATTTGCTCAGTACAGCTCCTCTCCAAATTTCCCAGTGCACCCACTGAGCCATGCATTTAGGGAGCTGGTTGGGATTCAAGGCTAATATGAAGAGCAAGTGGTGTAAACACAGCTGATAGCCTAGACGAACACTAACAGTGTGTAAAGGAAGTGAACTAGGAAGCTACTGGAAAACCTGAAAAATTCCCTCACTTACTCATTTCATCCCTCCATACTGACAACCTTCAGCATTTAAAGAGCACTGGACCACCCAGCTGAGACAGGGAGATCTCAGTTTTGATGCCAGCCTCATCAACTTAGCAAGACCCTCAGCAACCTAATGAGGGTCTTTTCAAAATAAAGAACTAAAAAAAAAAAAAAAAAAGAATTGGAAATATAGCTCAGAGGTAGAAATGCCCTGGGTTCAATCCCCAAACCAAAAAAAACACAGGACCAAAAAGGTACTCTCGATGACAGGTGTCTGTGGAGTGTTTTGAGAGTATCAACACGGCTCTGGAAGAGATCATTCTAGTTTGTGCAACTCAAACAATCAGGTTGGAAATAAAGTGCTTTCATAAGTCAGCTATAAATGGAGAAGTAACACATGGGCATGCGGGTGTGGAATGCCAAATTGTAATCAAGAAGAAAAGGTAAACGAAAGTTCCAGAATCCTCAAAATAAATTTCCTACTTGGTTATCTAGAAAAATCTATAAATACTTCTCTCAGGAATGCTATAAGTACAACATTTTTACTCTTTCTAGTAGTTATCCTCTCATGCAAGAAAGGGCTTATTTTATAATCGATAGACAAAACATGACCAAGCATAATTATTTTTTTTTCTGGAACTGGGGATTGAACCCAGGGGCATTCTACCTCCAAGCTATACCACCAGCCCTATTTTTTATTCTTTATTTTGAAACAGGGTCTCACTAAGTTGCAGAGGGTCTCACTAAGTAGCTGAGGCTGGCCGCAAACCCAGATCCTCCAGTCTCAGCCTCCCAAGTACTGGGATTACAAGCGTGCGCCACCATGCCCGGCTATAAATATTTTTTAAGCAATCAAATAATATACTATTTATGTAACCTACCTTTTTTTTGCGGTACTGGGGATTGAACCCAGGGGCATTCTACCTCCAAGCTACACCCCCAGTCCTATTTTTTATTCTTTATTTTGAAACAGGGCCTCACTAAGTAGCTGAGGCTGGCCGTGAACCTGCGATCCTCCTGTCTCAGCCTCCCAAGTACTAGGATTATAAGCATGGCCACCACACCTGACTCTGTGATCTACATATTTTAAGTAATTCTTTTATTTTCAAATGAATGCCTCCTAGAACTGATTAAAAAAAAGCTCTCTAATTATTCATTTCCAATCCTAAATTCTAGCTGCTATTTATTCCTGTTTCTCTGTGAACTTCTCTCAAACACTGAAAGGTAGAAATTTTAGATATAATAATTTGCATTTGCTACACTTTTGAGACAAAAAAGGTAAAATGACATTTTTTTTTTGTAGTACTGGGGATTGAACCCAGGTGGTGCATTCAACCTCGGAGCTACACCCCCAGCCCCATTTCATTTTTTTTTATTTTGAAATAGGGTCTCACTAAATAGCTGAGGCTGGTCATGAGCCTGCAATCCTCCTGCTTCAGCGCCCCAAGTACTGGGATTACAAGCGTGCACCACCACACCCAGCTGTAAAATGCCATTTTTTAACTCAGCAGCTCCTTTTTTTTTTTTGATGTGTGGCACTCAGGATTGAACCCAGGGGCATCCCACCTCTAAGCTATATCCCCAGCTCTTTTTTTATCTTTTGTTTTGAAACAGGGTCTCACTGAAAATCTATTTGCTGATGCTGTCCTGGAACCTGTGATTCTCGTGGCTCAGCCTCCCAAGTAGTAGGATTACAGGCAAGTGCCACCACACAGCCCACTAAGCTAATTTAGTCATTAATTTAATGATCTTACAAACTCAGAGTACTTTTCAGCCCTCCTCATCTGGAAAATACACATCATGTCTTATACATTCTTATGTTAAAAGCTCCTTGAATCAGAGAGGGTTTTATATGTTTTCGTAGCTCCTGAAGCACTTAGCATAGACCCTGTTTAAAAGACTTGATGCTTGACTGATGAGTCGGAATGGGCACAGGGTTTGAACAATGCAGCTGTCAATCCAATTTGCTAAGAAAAGAATCTTAGGTAGGTGTCCCTCTAAGCAAATAACACACTCATGTTCAAATCTGGAAAGTTTTCAACTGATGGCATATTTAGAAATTAGCTTCAGCATGGAGGTGATTAGGCTACCCACACGCATATCCGTACCTGCTTGAACACTTCCTCGTCCTGGTGAGTGGTCCTCACCAGTTCTTGAATGAAGCCATATGGGAGATTCCTACACAGCATGTACGGCACAAGGAAGGATGGCTGCTGCAAGGACCTGTAAACCCACCAAAATCAGACTGCGATGAAGGGACTCGATACACAACACACACGCCTGATATGTCATGGCAGCAACGACCATCTCGTCAAAAGCGAACTCCAAGACCCCCACATGCTCTGCATGACAGTTTTACACAAAAGATAACCTTTCTTATTGTTGGTAATCATTTCTTGGCCTTTTAAATGAGATACTACAGGAGATGTCAAAGAATCCATCTCTTTCTACATAGAGTCCTTTAAAAATGAAGCATTAAAAAAATGAAGCAATAACTGTGAGTGATAGTACATGTCCGTGATCTCAGTACTTAGGAGGCTGCGACACAGGAGCTCAAGTTTGAGGTCAGCCTCAGCAGCTTAGTGAGATCCTGTCTCAAAATTGTTTTGTATGTGTGTGGTACAGGGGATGAAACTCAGGGGCATTCTACTTCCAAGCTATACCCCCCCAGCCCGGTATTTATTTATTTATTTATTTATTTATTTATTTTGCAGTACCGGGGATGGAACCCAGGGGCATTCTACCTCTGAGCTACATACCCAGCCCTATTTGAAACAGGGTCTCACTAAATTGCGGAGGGCCTCATTAACTAGCTGAGGCTGGCTGCGAACCTGGATCTTCCAGTCTCAGCCTCCCAAGTACTGGGATTCCAGGAGTGCACCACGGTGCCCGGCTTGCTACCACTATTCTTTATTACTAAACAACAGAAATTGATTATGTGATATATGGAAAGTGATGATCTATACATTTTATCAAATACCTCCACTGATTTCAAACAGTTGGATTTAAACTAAATTACTAATTTTCTGTACTGATGTCCACATATTTCAACAGTGTTCTATTTTTAAGAGCACACAGAAGCCTTAAAACATAACTAATTGCTTTTAAAAATGTTTTACACTACTTTACAAGATAAGGAAGAAAACGGTGTTTTATTTTCAAAGTAGTTTAGAGAAGGAAAGGGATCTCAGGTCACATCATCAAACCCCTTCACTGCACAGGAGAAGGGAGATTTGACGGGCAACACGCCGGGCCTGTCCACTGTGCCCGAGGAGCAGGTCCTCTCCCTGGCAACACGGAGCACAAGACGACACGGCGGTCTCCGTACCTTGGTTGTGTCAGGGAGCCCTGCAGCACTAATGCGGTGTGGGATATGCACTGGGAGCGGATGTTGCTCAGGAGCTGACTGACTGCTGGCTGGCTGCACATCTGAAAAGGAAGGCGGCAGTCAGGACAACAAGAAACAAACAAAATGATCTCACGCTGCTGAAAACTGACGGGGTCAGAAGAGAGCGACAGCTAGACGACGGCCCGCTCTTCCCTGCCTTTCTTCGCAATGAACAAACTGCAATAAACGTGTCATCCATGCACACTATATTGCCTCCGCTGAAATCGGTGGTGGGAGGAGAAGCAGCCGCAGAGACACGCCCACTCTCTGCTTCTGCTTAGGCTGAGTACAACTGTCTCCAGTGAGGCCATTTACAAGATGAAGCTAACAGGTGGACAATCAGATTCACGTCTAATGTAAAACTAGAACTAGATAATGAAATAAGAAAAAATTAGCAAAGTAAGCACAATAGAGTGGGCCAGGTGTGGTTTCCTGAGTTTAAACCTAGTCCTGCAACTTATGAGTTACGTAAATCTGGACAACTATGAACTTAATCTCTGAGGTTCGTCAGCTTATTCATAGAGTGCAAAGAATACCTCTCTTATGCGAGGCTACTCTGGCCTCGCTGAGCAAATGTAAGAATTCAGCTCATGTATACTTAGTGCAATCCTTGACAGTTTACAGATGCTCCATAATGTTGGTTATTATTATCTGATTATCACAGACTACAGCAATTATCAGGGCACGTGAGTCACTGGGGCAGGCGCCTAGTGGAGGTCGAGAGAGGATTCCAACGCCAGCCCCCTGGATTCATCTCTTGGCCCTGTCACTCCTCTCCTCAACTGTGGCAGGCATCTCTTTTTTTTTTTCTTCATTAATACATCCCAAGCTGCAGTACAGTGCCTGGCTCAGAAGGCATGCTCAGTAACTACTTTACTGACTGAATAAATTAATGCCTTCTGCTTGGGGGGGAGTATCAAACAAATACATGGGCCTGAAATTTTAAAAATGAATCTATTTCATATTACCTTTGGTGCTTTTTTTTCTTCTATTCCAACTCTGTCAAAACACTCGATGAGGTAGTTCAGCATATCTGTTTCCTTGCAGGTTTCGATGGTGAAATGGTCACTGTAGGAATCCCAATTACTTGCTCCACCAGAGGCTCCAAAACTTTGGAGAAGAAAAGGAAAGTTGAAGATGCTTACCTCTTCTTGATTATCTGTTTGGACAGAGTTTACGTGTCTGCAGCAGAAAGCCTGTTAGGATCCCTGCCCTCATGACAAAGCACAAACACCCATGCAGCCCAGGCTGAGCTGACGGCTGGTTCCCCCTGCTCCAAATCCAACAGCACTGATTTCTGGTAAACATTTTTTGGGCCTAATGAGGGGACCTTGTCTAACTGGGGGTGGCAACTCATGAAACCAGAAGTACTATGAACTGCTACCAAGTGCTAAGCATTTGAAAGGAAATCTCAGGTACTTAAACTGACCAGCAACCCTCGGTTGCTATAATCAGACTCTTTTAGGAGTGACATGATAAGGAACTAAATAAATCTGTCCTGTCTTCATGACTTCTAGTGTAGATTTGAAACTACTTCATCTAGCATTTGGCAACAGGTCCAGAGCTTAGGGAAACTGTTTAGTTAGGAGGCATAAACATATTTGCCATTAACACAAAATTTTTTAGAACTTTCAGTTAAGGCATAGTAGTACAGCAAAAGCAAAACAAAATCTTGTATTAGGAGCAAGCAGACTTGGGTTCTAGTCCCGGCCCTATCACTTACTTGTACCTGAACCCAGAACCTCCGCCTCGTCTGCTGGGAGGCTTCAATGAAATAATGTGGAGGTGCTTTGTAAACTATCAACAGGGGACAATGTGAAGCACTGTTATTACTTGTATTACCTATTCTCTGACAAAAGTCAACCATAGTGACAACAGTTAGGCTTGAGGACATTATACAAAGTTGAAGTCAACCATCAGTAGGGCGCATAATGATGAATCAAGGCATAGGAGGAGAGGAAGAGGATGTAAGAAAATGAGTTAAGCAAAAATATTAGATGTAGAAGATGAAAAAGTATGGGAAGAGTGTCAGGAACTTGAGAGACATTTCTACTTCAACCTGGGACAACTGACAGAAACAAAAAGGACCAAGAATGGAGATAGCAACAATATGTTATATAGCTAGACAGAGCCGCATAACTAATTTTGGAGTATAAACACATAATTGGCCTTTGAATTTGGGGAAAATATACATAATTAATCCTAGAATGAAACCATGATATTAACCCATTAAGTCCCAAGTTTTCAGTTCTGTGAATATTTCAACGAATGCCACAAGTGCATTAAAATAGTATGGAAACTGTAATTAGAGATTATATAAAGTATATTAATATTATAATTATTATAATACAATTATATTCTTATTTATTATATACAGAGATGATATATGTATGTGTATATATTAACCAAACTAGGGGTTTAACCCAGGGGCACTCGACCCCTGAGCTACATCCCCAGCCCTTTTATTTTGAGGTGAGGTCTCACTAAATTGTCCAGACTAGACTCATGATCCTTTTGCCTCAGCCTCCCAAGTCAGTGGGATTACAGGCGTTCGGCCACCAAGCCCAGCTAACTAAATTATATTATATACTATATTTAAGATTATATAGGTGTTCCACATCTATGACGATGGGACAAAATGGGTTAAAATAAGCCAGGTGAGGTGCCGCACGCTTGTAATCCCAGTATTTGGGAGGCTGAAACAGGCAGATGGAAGGTATAAAGCCAGTCTTGGAAACTTAGCGAGGCTCTCAGTAACTTTGTTGAGAATCTATTTCCAAATAAAAACTAAAAATAGGGCTGGGGTGTAGCTCGAAGGTAGAATGCCCCTGGGTTGCATCCTAAGCACCACACACACACACAAAAAAAGGAAAAAGAAAAAAATGGGTTAATATATTTTAGTACAGATGGTAAAAATAATGTCAGTTTTAAATTCAAGGCTTTCAGCCCAGAGTGTAGCAAAGTTGAATTTTTACAAGCTACGATATGTTCTTTTTTTGGGTGGTACTGGAGGTTGAACCAAGGGGCATTCTAGTGCCAAGCTATACTCCCAGCCTTTAATTTTTTTTTTTTTAATCAGGGTCTCACTAAGTTGCAGAGAGCCGTGCTAAATTGCTGAGGCTGGCCTCTACCCTGAGATCTGCCTGTCTCAGGTATTGCAGATGTGTGCCTATGCCCAGCCTATTTATCAACTTTTTAAATTCAGGCTTAGGAATTTTGTATTTTCTGAATCCAAGGCAAAGTCAGAGTTGTGCAGGTTTAGGCAGTAAATTTATTCAACAAATATGCATAGTGAGCTTCTGTGTTGCAGGAGCTGGGGTACTGCACAGAATCACAGATGAGAACCTTGTTGACATGGTAGTTCCACTCTAGAGGTGGAGACAATCCATGACAAATTAAGTGCTATGAAGGAAAATAAAAGCAGAGTACAGATGACAGAGAGAGAGAGAGAGAGAGAGAGACACTAATGTTTAATATAATGGCGCCAGTGACCAGCCTCTCTCTGATAAGATGGCGTCCACACACAGACCTCAGGGAAGTCAGAGAGCAGGCCAGCCAGTCACAGGGGAGGGGGGAGTCGAGATCCCATAGATGAGATAAACCCAAAGTCCTAAGGCAGGAGGACGTACTAAGTTTAAAGAGCAGGGGGTCCAGGGTATGAACCAAAGGATGCAGGCAAGTGGAGGGAGGCAAGTAGGAGGATTTCTTTCCACCTATTTCCACAGTGCATCCTCCAGCAGTGAAGGCGAGCAGAAACCGAGGCACATGACAGTCGAGGTCTGACCTTCTTCACTGAAATATCTAAGCAGTTAACACAAACAGAAGAAGCCTCAGTGACATATCACTGAGTTGTCAAATTAACTGTGGAGCTGCCCACTTATTATTTATTGAGCCCGGCGTGGGTTCTCAGATCCTTTTAGTCAAAGGAGTCTCATGGATAAAGTGATAATGTTGAGGTTTCTTTTCTTTCATGAAGCTATGGAGGAAGGTTGTGTGATAGGTAATGGAAGACTGCAACTAGCCGTTAAACCACGTACCTAAGTTGAGACCTAACCAACAAGACAAGAACTAGAAAGGAACCAATAATTTTGAAAAAGCCAGGCATGGTGGCTCATGCCAGTTAAGCCCAGTACTTGGGAGGCTGAGACAGGAGGATTGCAGGTTCGAGGACAACCTCAACAACTTAAGACTCTAAGCAACCGAGAGAGACCCTGTTTCAAAACACAAAATAAAAAGGGCTGGGGGTATAGCTCAGAGGTAGAATGCCCCTGGGTTCAATCCCCAGTATGGCTCACACACACACACACAGCCAGGCACGGCAGTACACACAGCAGTGACTTGAGGCTGAGGCAGGGGGATAGCAAATAGGAGGCAGCCTGGGCGACTTGACAAGACCTTGTCTCAAAATAAAAAACACAAAGGGCTGGGAGTGTAGCTCAGTGGTAGAGCACTTGCCTACCACGCACAAGGCCCTACATTCCCTACAATCCCCAGCATCATGGGGGTCTGTTAAAATGCTGGCACTTCCTGCCAAGGAACGGAGTAGATGAGTAGACTCTTGGCAGCAAAAATACTAGTAAGGAACAAGAACAACACAGGTACTGTTGGGCAAAAACAAGAAGGCCAGATGCAGGCCCGTGCAGTGGAGAATGTGACCTCCGGATTCTGGGTGCCTGTGCTAAACCCAGGCTCTGCTGCTTACTAGTTTGTGACTTCAACCTCCCATCCCTCAGTTTCCTCACAAAATGCTACAGAGAGGTTTTGTTTTTGTTTGTTTGTCTGTTTTCGGTACATGGGATTGAACCCAGGGGCATTCTACCTCCGAGGTACACCCCCAGCCCTATTTTATTTTTATTTTGAAACAGGGTCTCGCTAGGTTGATGAGAGTCTCACTACTTGCTGAAGTTGTCCTCAAACCTGCAATCCTCCTGTCTCAGCCTCCCAAGTAGTGGGATGACAGGCGTGCACCACCATATCTGGATTATAGCGAGAATCGAAGGAGGTAATGTAGGCAGAGTGCTGACAAAGTATCTGGCATACGATGCTCAATAGGTATTTGCAGATATTATTACACAACAAGCAAGTATTTTTCCTAATAGGTATAGAATCTAGATCTCAGGCAAAATTGAGATGTTATAAACCTAAAAACAGAAGCATCAGCAAAAGTAGCGTGTGACCGGATACATTTGCTAGAGACCCTTGGAACCAAATAGGCATGTGCGAGAAAGCGTTTCTCCCACAGCGGTTTTACAGGACAACAGATGACAAAGCTCCCGACCAGGAATGGAAGGCGGGTCCTATGAAGGATCCTCCTGTGTGACTACAATCATGCAACAAGGGCTTATCTACATGAAAAAGACACTTACCCCTTTGGGAAATTTACTTGAGAAATAGTGATACAACGTTCACCTTGATACAAATGTCAACCTTCCTGAATCAATATTCCGTCTTGGGTCAACATTCTCCTCTCTCTATGTACTCTTTAATGATTCTTCTCAACACTGTCAAATTTAATGAAGTGTACCTAACGCCTACTGCAGTCTCTATTTATAGCCTGGAGTTATTTTTGAACAGTGCTGGGCACAAATACCAACTTGGTCCAGGGGAAAATTCAATTTAAGAGCAAAAATTGTAAGACAATGAGTCAGAGGGTTAGAAAGAAAGGGCTGCCACTTTACTTGCTCAAAGTCGCTTTAGGCGACTCAAGTAGTGTTTCTCACTCGGTTTTCAGGGGTGAACATTCAGCAGCCCCCGGAACTGTATCTTAGCTCTGCGGCCATTCCCGGGGCTCTGTGAACAAATGGCATCTGGTTTCACTGCAGTCGAGCGGGGGAACAGGGCGGCCAGTCAGAAGTGAAAGCAAAATCCTGGGTACATCACACACATGACCCCAGATGTCCTACAGACTGTCTGGATGGGGCTTGCGGGGGCAGGATAGAAAGGAGCACACACACACGAAGTCCCAGCTCCTGAGCCATTCCTACATAGCAGCAATCCATGCACTGTACCAAAGAAAACGTGTCTCACAGAGGACACACTGCCCACGAGAACATTCTGCGATGGATAAATAAAGGGCCCCTCATTTTAGATCAAGGGGTGCTTGAATTTAACGATGAACAGTGGCTAATTTGTTTTCAGGTTTTTGAAAATGACAGGTCAGTTTGCCTTCAAACTTACCAGGCAACAACTGAAAATTGTCCTAAGTGTCAGTTTTTCTCATTAAAAGCTTCAATACATTCACTAGCCAACTTCATTGGAGCCTATCCTGCTTGGATTCAAAGCACGCGCCTAAGTAGGGCTTATGAAAGTTAGTTCCTAAACACCTAAGCACATGCAGGGGTGAGACTTCATTCCTCTGATACCTGGACCCAAATGGGACACAAGAAAAATCATCACCACCACCACCACCACCTTCATCCTCCTCCTCATCTTCTTCATCATCTTCTTCTTCATCGCTACTGTCTCCAGAAAGTGCGAGGAAGAGGAAGGAGAAAGGATTGTCGTACATACTACCACAACAAAAGCAAAAAAGATCATCAGGGAACAAGGGAGAAACAAGAGGGAGAGGGTTTTGCATCTGCTCTTTTTTTGTTTGCAGTACTGGGGATTGAACCCAGGGGCATTCTACCTCCGAGCTACACCCCCAGCCCTATTTTTTTTTCTTGATTTTGAAACAGGGTCTCACTAAGTTGCGGAGGGCCTCACTAAGTAGCTGAGGCTGACTGACCACTGACCTGCGATCCTCCTGTCTCAGCCCCCCAAGTACTGGGATTACAAGCGTGCGCCACCACACCTGGCTCTTGCTCTCTTTTTAAATAAATCTCACACTAAGAATTTTATCTACTGACATGCAGAAAAACAATTCACTCAATTATGGAAAAACATAGGTACATTTGAGAGAAGGGGGTCACTGGATTCGTGGGGTTCTGATACTGCTTTATTTTGGGGAGGCTGAAACTACACGTCACCAAAAATCAAAGCATCAAAGTGTGAAGGGACTTGGCCATACTCACTGGAAGGATGGACACCAGGCCCAGATCTGCCCCCCCAGAACACAGGCCTGAACGCACTTCAACGACCCTTAGCAATAGTCTGAAAAGTCAAACATTGGTCCTGTGGGCCCCACCTCTCAAATACAACACTAGCCACAGTCTCTGAACCTCATTTGGGATGAGGAATGACACATGAAATAGATTGCAAAATATGGGCGTTCATTCTTTCTTTGGATGCAGGAAGAAGGAAAAGGCAGGGAAAGAAAGGGACACACAACAGAGCAGCCCTTACAGTCTGATGTGAGTGAAGACTGGCAGAAGCAGGGTCTTGGGACACGTACCTACCAAACTAGTTAGTGACATAAGTTAATTACCCAAATCAACTACCCAAGCTGAACTGAGGTCAGTGTCACACAGCAGTTCTTCCAAACCATGTTAATATCCTTCCCCTGCACTGCAAGCACACACGCAGCTCTCCTGCGAGTAAATACCTAGGAGAGATCCGCAGGGAGGAGGGGCGTCTGCGGGCACCGGGTGAGGCTGGCGGGAAGGCCAGGCCCATGCCAGGGAGCCTCTGTCTGGAATTGCTGGCAGGCACTGCTTGGGGGCTACTGGCCAGGGCAGGGAGGCTTGGGGAGCTGGGCACAATGGGGATGGCTGAGGACCGCGGGGTAGGGCAAGGTGAAGGCCCCCACGGGTGCATGACAGTGTAGGGCCGATACCGCGGGGATGAGGGCTGGCTTCCAGCCACAGCTCCAGAAGTCGCACTGTGAGGGCTGAGAGAAGCAGAAGGCACAGCCATCTGGCTGGCTGTGCGAGAAGGGGAGGCAAAAGACGGACTCAGCACTGGCCCTGAGCTCCAGAAACTGGTAGTGGGAGCTGGACTAGTTTCATAGAGGCTAAATTAGTTGAGAAAGGGAGGAAAGGAGAGAAAAATTAAAGAAAACTTGAGATAACTAAAATGGAAAGTTTTTAAAGGATAGTATACTTATATTTCGTATCTCTAAGACCTCAAGTATATAAGATTAGCATTTAATTATAATCTAGTTACTGTGCCGACCTAGAGGGAATAATGCCTCCCTTTCTAAAAGCTAACCATAGAAAGCCAAAAAAAAAAAAAACCCCACAACATAGAAAACAAAGCCACCTTCAAATGACTAAATTCATCCCCCAAATGTGATGCACCCCGTAACCTCCAGGACACGGACCAACACCCTCCTCCTACATGTTTCATGGCTACGTTGCTACCAGCGAGATGTGAGAGAACCACACTGACCTCAACAAAGAGCTGGTAGTAAAGGAACCCAAGTTGCAGAAGATGGGGCTGGAGCTCGGGTTGGAGCCAGTATTCAGCATGAGACTCCGGTCTGGTGACCGAGCTGCCGCTGTGATGGGCTGTGATGTGGCTGTCAGACTGGCGAATGGGTTTTCATCTCGAGTCTGAGTGGACATCATTAGCACTTCCATTAAAATCTGGCCAATCAAGTCCTTAAAATCAGAGAACACTGTTGGGAAAGCAGAATAGAGAACAGGTTATGTGTGGTTCTTCACACTGACAGTCCTCGAATAAGCCAAACGGAACCGAATGGTTCAATGTGGTATCCTGAAATGGATTCTGGAACAGTAAAAGGACATTAGTGGAAAACCTGGTGATATCCAAATAAAATCTGGTATTTATCACTACTAATTTCTTGGTTTTGACATATAATGCTAACATTAGGGGAAATGAGGTGACATGTATAAAGCAACTCCCTGTGTTACCTTTGACACTTTTCTGTAAATTTCAAATTATTTCCAAATTAAAAGTTTATTCAAGCCGAGCCTGGTGGCGCATACTTGTAATCCCAGTACTTGGGAGGCTGAAACCGGATGATCTGGGTTCGCGGCCAGCCTCAGCTAATTAGCGAGGCTTCCACAACTTCGTGAGACCCGGTTTCAAAATAAAGGATAAAAAATAGGGCCGGGGATGTAGCTCAGAGGTAGAATGCCCCTGGGTTCAATCCCCAGTACCGCCAAAAAAAAAAAAAAAAAAGTTTATTTAACCTAGGCGTGGTGGCGCATGCTTGTAATCCCAGTACTTGGGAGGCTGAGACAGGAGGATTGTAGGTTCGCGGCCAGCCTCAGCTACTTAGAGGGGCCCTCTGCAACTTAGTGAGACCCTGTTTCAAAAATAAAGAATAAGCCAGGCATGGTGGTGCATGCTTGTAATCCCAGTACTTGGGAGGCTGAGACTGGAGGATCTGGGTTCGCAGACAGCCTCAGCTACTTAGTGAGGCCTCCACAACTTAGTGAGACCCTGTTTCAAAATAAAGAATAAAAACCAGGGCTGGGGGTGCAGCTCAGAGGTAGAATTCCCCTGGGTTCAATCCCCGGTACCACAAAAATAAATAAATAAATAAAATAAAGAATAAAAAATAGGGCTGGGGGTGCAGCTCAGAGGTAGAATGCCCCTGGGTTCAATCCCCAGTACCGCAAAAAAAAAAAAAAAAAAAGTTTATTCAAAAAGAAAATTGCAGTGTGGTCAATGATAGTTAAAGAAGCTACTCCCAACTACAGAGGTTAGATTATCATACTACAAATACAACTGGGTTAATTTTTCTCAACCAATATATGTTTTACATGAAGTAAAACTACTAACTCCAAGGTTCAAAAGATTTTAGGGAGGGTCCAATATTTAGTTACCATTGGGCTTTCTGGAGCAGATTCTATAGTCTAGCTGCCTGCCCACTCTTTGCAGATCCCAGCTGATTTGCTATTCATCTTTAGATCCATTCTAAACATCACTAAACAAAAATCTAACCTAAGTAAAATTTACCTGATTTGGTCATTAAAATTAGCATTTATGTGTATAAGACAGATTTGAGAATCTTAAGATTTACAATAGAATTAGCATGTAGCAGGGTTTTAAAACACCTAGTTACTAAGTTAAACTCCATAACCAGAGATAAGAAGATGCTGATAATATCAAAGACTGCCTATCCATCCTCCAGGAACAGAGAGGATTTTCACCACCACCTCCGCCCTGGAAGACAAGAAGCATAATTAAGGGACAGGCGATTACCTAAATACTCATCCATTCATTTAAAAGGTATCTATTAGTGCCAGGCGTGGTGGCGAATTTGTAATCCCAGTACTTGAGAGGCTGAGACTGGAGGATCGCAGATTCGCGGCCAGCCTCAGCAACTTGTGAGGCTCTCTACAACTTAGTTAGACCCTGTTTCAAAATAAAGAATAAAAGTAGGGCTGGGGGTGTAGCTCAGAGGTAGATTGCCCCTGAGTTCAATCCCCAGTGCCACAAAAAAAAAAAAAAGGTTATCTATTGGGGCTGGGGATGTAGCTCAGTGGTAAAGCACTTGCCTAGCATATGCCAGGCCCTGTATTCAGTCCGCAGCACTACATTAAAAAAAAAAAAAGAAGAAGAAAGAAGAGGTATCTATTGAGGAATTATTTTGTATAAGACACCCCTGTAGGCAATGGGAATATATCAGTAAAAGAGAAGAAAATTCCCACCACTGGGGGAGTTCCACTGTATTCCAGTGATATGCAGGAAAGCACTCCAGCACACCTCCCACCTCTTCTGTCTTCCAAATGACTGCTGCCAGGAAAAACCACACTGCACCATAATGCTGCCTCTGGTTGAAAGTCTTATTTTTTGTTATAAGCATGGCTCAGCATTGCTAACTTCTTAGAATCCTAGAAATACAGTAAAATGTCATTAGGTTCTATCTTTGCTAAACAATTTAAGCAAATACATCCGCTCCACTGTTTACACAGAGCACCTCTCTCAGGATCCCTGGGGACCACCCTGCATAACTCCCACTTTTATAAGAGGAAATGATGCCCTCTCTAATCACCTTCTACTTTAAAGGAAAAAGTTTCACCTCTGAGACAATGGCCACCATTAACTTATTTTATGTACTTTTCTTTTGTATAAGCCCTAAAAGTAAAAAATAATTTATCAATGAAATCAGTGGAAAGGGAAGAAAAGTGAGCAAACAGCAGGGTTCTTCTCACCAAGTGCCCCGTGAGCAAAGCTTTCAGGTCGTGTTTCCTTGAAAGTACTCTGAAAAAGAGGTGGCTGAGCTACATTCCTACCTTCTTTTGGGTTCTGCTTAAACTGCGCAGAAAGAGAAGAAAGAAAGATGACGTCTCTATCCCGGTCCTTCCAAGAGACACGGAAGATCTTACAGACCAGCTGTAAGGCCTGCTCTTCAGACACTTCTGGGCCTGAGGAAGGCTCCTGGTGAGGAAGAAGATGTGGGGGTCAATCTCCAATAGGAGAAATTAGTTACAAACTTGGATAAGAATATTTTACTCAGATTTAATTCATTTATTAACGAAGACTATTTTAAAAGTGCATAAAACCAATCACCCACTGATTCAGAGAAAACTGAGCCAGTTACTATGACTTGAAGGTTCTAACATCTAGGTCTCAAGAGCCTGTGATCAATCTACAGGGGAACATAAAAGAGCAAGGGAGCATTATCAGAAATAACCCAGGAGAGCCGGGCGTGGTGGCGCATGCTTGTAATCTCAGTACTTGGGAGGCTGAGACAGGAGGATCTGGGTTCGTGGCCAGCCTCAACTACTTAGTGAGGCCCTCCGCAACTTAGTGAGACCCTGTTTCAAAATAAAGAATAAAAAAAATAGGGCTGGGGGTGTAGCTCGGAGGTAGAATGCCCCTGGGTTCAATCCCCAGTAGCGCAAAAAAAAATTAAAATTAAAAAAAAA
Source organism: Glis glis (assembly GCA_004027185.1). Taxonomy (NCBI): domain Eukaryota; kingdom Metazoa; phylum Chordata; class Mammalia; order Rodentia; family Gliridae; genus Glis; species Glis glis. The sequence goes on from PVJS01028232.1 coordinate 19,394, forward strand.
ACAGGAGGAACTGGGATACAGGATGTATATATGTCCTACCTATTAATTTTTCTGAACTCCAAAGGATCAGGTTAACATTCTAGGTACATAACCAAAGAATTTTCCCCAAATTTAACATTTCTCATTATATTCCACCACAGATGAAATATCACATATGAAAGAACTTTGTAATCTCTAAAGGACTATACAAACTAAAGTGCTGCATCACGCGCAGGCTACCCGCCATCTTTAATGAATCATCGATATGAGCTGCTAAATCATTCCTAATAATTTACTGGAGAGTGATTCGATTACATATACCATGACTCCAAACAACAAAAACAAACTCACAAGAACCCTAAATATAGAGAACTAAGCTCAGATGACAATGAAATATATAGGCTGCATGGTTTCAAAAAGCGCTTTTTTTTTTCGTTGGTACTGGGGATTGAACCCAGGAGCATTCTACCCCTGAGCTACACCCCCAGCCCTATTTTATTTTTTAGTGTGAAACAGGGTCTCATTAAGTCGAAGAGGGGCTCACTAAGTTGCTGAGACTGGCAGCGAACCTGCGATCCTCCTGTCTCAGCCTCCCAAGTACTGGGATTAAAAGCGTGCGCCACCACCCCCGGCTTTCAAAAAGCTTTTACGTGCTATTGGGTTTTATATATTCTGTCTTTAATTCTCCGCCATTTCTCTCAGAATATAGCTAAAGACGTAATGATCTACTTGCTTAAGCAAAAGACCAGTAGAAAAAAATTCTAATAGGCTCTACTTTAGTTCCTATTATAAACTAAATTTACTAATAAAATCCTGAACCAAAGATAACTAGGGCATTTTTCTTGATGAAAAGACTGAGTTATTTTTCCATTAGTAAGGGTAATCGAGGCTGCCCATTCTGAAAAGAAAAACCCCGCCCACCCACACAGATGTGCTGCCTGGTGTCCGCTGGAATCCCCCAGCACAGGGCCCCTGACTTGGGGGGAGGCCGAGGCTGCACCAACCTTGTCACTGAGGCTCCTCTTTTCTCTTCGGTCGTTTTCATCAACCTCCATATTTTCAATTCCTGAATCCACATCCACCTGGGACATGCTTTAAGTATAAAAGATACATAAGTCCTTTGCCTTTTAGAAAACCCCCAATGTCACAGCTGCTAGTTGGGGAAAAGTTTTAAAATATCAATCAAAATCAGCCAGGAAAGCAAAGTAACAAAAGTTCATCCTTTTTCTTATGAATTTTCAAGAGCTGTTCATATATTGGGATATAAACATCCCTTCTCTTACGGATACTGGAAATATTTTTCCTAAGGTATCTTCCTCAGGTTTACATTCAAGCAAAAGACAAGAACAAAAACATCAGTAGAACAGATTTCCCAAACATATTATTTTCAAATGGTAAAAAACACAACCAGAGTTTGATTACAAAGTCCACCTCTTTTACACTGATATGAAATCACCTATGTCATATGTTCATTTCATAAATATGTGGGGTCTGTTTCTGGATACTCACTTCTATTTCATTAGACTGTCTGTCTGTCGGAGAGTCAACGCCACTCTGTCCTGACTAAAATCTTCATTATGTTTCGTATGTGTGCACGCAAGCACATACATGTGCATACGCATTACTGGGGACTAAACCCGGGGTGGGGGGTCTACCTCCAAGCTACACCAACCCTAGCCCCTTTTTATCTGTTATTTTGAAACAGGGTCTCACTAAGTTACCATTCACTGGTCCCCAACTTGCGATCCTCCTGTCTCAGCCTCCCAAGCACTGGGATTACAGGCGTGCGCCACCATACCCGGCTCCTCCAGATGCATCTTCATATCTGCTAAGTGAAAGCCCCCACCTTAAGAATCAGCTGGACTACTCTCCTAAAAGTCCTGTTAGTATTCTGATTAGATTTCATTGACCTTGGAGATCAAACAGGGGAGAAATGACATTATGTCTTTGAGTCTTTATCCCTCTCCAAATATTCAGACCTTCTTCCAGGTCTTTCAATAATCTTTTATAATTTTCTCCATTAAAATCCTGTACTTTTTTGCTAAATTTATTTCTGGGCACCATATAGTTTTTAATGAAACTGAATGGCATCTTTTTAAAAATGGAGTTTTCTATTTTTTTTTTTTTTTGGTACTGGGGTTTGAACCCAGAGGCATTCTACCTCCGAGTTACACCCCCAGCCCTATTTTATATTTATTTTGAAACAGGGTCTTGCTAGGTTGATGAGAGTCTTACTACTTGCTGAGGCTGTTCTCGAACCTACAATCCTCCTGTCTCAGCCTTCCAAGTACTGGGATTACAGGTGTTTGCCACCATACCTGGCTGTTTTCTAATTTTTTGTTGTTGGCACATACTAATGTAACTGATTTTAAATACACAGCTCTTTAAAGCAACATGTTCACCTAAACATAATTTTTACTACGCAGATAATCCAGTTATTTCTAAAGAGTAACTGTTTTAGTTTCTTCTGCTGTAATCCTTACTCGTGTTACTGCTCTGAGGACCCACATGTTGAACAGGAACAGAAATGGCAGTCATCCTTGCTGTAATTCCTGATATTACAGAGCGTGATTCTAACCACTGATAATGAGAGCTACTGTAGTTCTGTTGTAGATGTCCTTTTAGTTAGTCAAAATAAGATCGTCTATGCTGTCGTAACACACACACTCTGGAATTTAGAGGCTTAATACTATAAGGGTTTATTTCTTGCTTACGCCAAGTCTGATGAGAGTGAAGCATCCTTACTCCATCTTTAATCTATGCCATCTGCAATACACAGCCTCCAAGGTCACTGGAGCAAGAGAAGAGAGGGATGGAGGAGGAATTCGGCTCAACTGCCTTCACCTAAAAGTGACACCTGTCACTCCCACTCATAGCCTACTGGGCAGAACTAGTCACTTGGCCCCATCTAATGGCAAAGGAGATTAGAGAACATCAGGGAGCTTATGGACTATTTGGTGAACTCCTGTCCCTGCCACACTACTGTCAGTTTCTTCTCTGTCTCTTTTTGGTGCTAGGGATTGAACCCAAAGGCACATACATGCTAAGCACGTGTGTTACCACCAGCTACACCCCAGACCCACACCATCAGATTAAGGATACTTCTTTCTGATCCTCATTTGCTAAGATTTTTCAGTCAATCAGTATGTAATTTTATCAAGTTTTTGCCACTACCAACATTATAAGCATTTTCCTAGGGTAAACTCAAGTTGGTCATGATATGTCTACCATGTCATAATAATAATAATAATAATAATAATAATAATAATAATTGTTATTATTATTATTATTTATTTTGGTACTAGGGGTTGAATCCAGGAGCATTCCACGTCTGATCTATACCCCCAGCCCTTTTTATTTTTTTCATTGAGTTTTTATTTTTTTCACTAATTTGCAGAAGGCCTCACTAAGTTGCTGAGGCCAGCCTCATACCTGCAATCCTCCTGTCTCAGCCTCTCAAGTACTGGGATGACAGGTGTGCACCACCACGCCCAGCGTATATTATATTATTTGTTAAGGAAAACAAATTAAAAACTATGTGCAGAAATGCGCAAATGTATGTTTGACTGAAGGGACTCTGAGAAAGTAAACATACTAACATCACTGACATCAGATCAGGAAATAGAAAATTACCAGTACCCCTAAAAAACCTGTATGACAGCCGGGCATGGTAGTGCACGCTTCTAATCCCAGTACTTGGAAGGCTGAGACAGGAGGATCGCAGGTTCGTGGCCAGCCTCAGCTACTTAGACCCTTCGAAACTTAGTGAGACACTGTTTCAAAATAAAGAATAAAATAGGGCTGGGGTGTAGCTCAGAGGTAGAATGTCCCTGGGTTCAATCCCCAGCACCCCCCATACACAAAAAAAAACCCGTATGACCCTTCCAATCACTAATACTTTGACTCACAGTAATCACTGTGCTGACATCTAACTCCCCAGATTAGCTTGGCCTGGTTTTTATGTGCTGTGGTACTTGACTTGTCAATATAACATTGCTACAAATATGTTCATGGGTATGATTACCATGCAATCATATGGTAATCATATTACTATGCAATTAATTTTCTTCTTTTGTATTATTATTTGGTTTTAATATTGAGGTCACATTAGCTTCATGAATTGAGTTGAAATTTTCTCTATATTTTTAATTATCTGAATAAAATGAAATGTAGAATGACTAACAAATTCATTTGATTTTAAAATACTGATTCAATTTATTTCATGGTATTTATTTAGTTTCTCTTTTCCTTGTTGAGAAGAATAATAAGAACTGTTTTCCTATAAATCTGGTTTTCCTCCAAGATTTCATGCCTGTAAACCCAATACTTGGGAGGCTGAGATAGGCAGATCACAGGTTCAAGGACAGCCTCAGCAACTGAGTGAGACCTTTTTCAAAATAAAAAATAAAAATTGGGCTGGGGGTGTAGCCCGAAGGTAGAACGATCCTGCGTTCCATCCCCAGTACAAAAAAAAAAAGAATATGTATTCTCAAACTATAGTGTACACACTGTACATCAATTAGCTCAAGATTATCAGCTTTAAAATTTAAAGTTTCTGTATGCTCATGTATGTTTGTTCTCCTTGATCTATTAATGGCTGAAAAAGATCTGCTAAAAATCTCCCACTAACATTACATATGTGCCAATTATTTCTTGTAATTCTATCAATATTTGTTTTATTACATGTTGATATTGTATCACCAAGTGTATACATATTTGAAATTGCTATATTTTATGGGTAAACAAGACATCTATCATTATATAATGCTTAATTCTAGCCAGGGGTGATGAGGCACCCTTGTAATCCCCAGTACTGCCCCCCCAAAATTATATAATGCTTAATTCTAGCAATTCTTCATGCCTTAAGATCTAATTTATCAGTATGTTTATCCTTTCTTGTGTGTGTGTGTGGGGGGGGCACTGGGGATTGAACCCAGGGGCATTCTACCTCTGAGCTACATCCCCAGCCCTATTTTATTTTTATTTGGAAACAGTATCAGTAGGTTGATGAGAGTCTCACTAATTGCCGAGACTGTCCTTGAACCTGCGATCCTCCTGTCTCAGCCTCCCACATGCTGGGATTACAGGCATGAGCCCCCATGCCCGGCTGTTTACCCCTATTTCTATGTGGTGTCTGCCTCAGAAGCCTCGTCCTTTTCTTTTACTTTCTACCATTCCACATTTCAGTTATGCCTTCTGTAAACAAATAGAAAGTGGTGCTGTTTTGTTTTTAATCCAACCTATGACTTTTAACTATAATTTGCTATGATTAGTGACATATTTAGATTTTTTAAACATATCTTATTTTCTGCTGTTTGTCCCTTTCTAAACTGTTTATTTCTTCTTTCCCTTTCTTTGAAATGTCTTCAGTTCCCTCCTCTCACAACCTGCCTGTTCCATGCTGCTCCTTTATCGGTTTGGAAGATAAACAGCAGTCCTCTCTTATCCATGGCTTGCTTTTATCCAGTTTCAATCACCTAATGGTCCAAAAAAACTAAATGGGAAGTTCCAGATATCATTTTTAGGTGAAATCTTGTGCTAACCTGCTCGAATCTCCCCAGGACATGAATCATCCACTTGGCTTATCCACACACTATCTGCCACCCACCCAGTAGGCACTTGGTAACGTGTTTATGAGATCGATTGTCTGAGTATTGTAGTACTTGTGTTCAAATAACTCTTCTTTTGCTAATAATGGCCCCCAAATCCAAGAGTGGTGACACTACAAAGGTAAGAGGACACAGAATACAAAAGGAAGGATTAATTCTGGTACTATGTGGCAGTGGAGCAGAGCATACAGAACACAGGACGTACAGGGTTCAATACTACCTATGGTTTGTTCGTTTGTTGGTACTGGGGGTTAAACCCAGGAGCATTCTACCTCTGAACTATGCCCCACCCTTTTTTATTTTTTATTTCAAAACAAGGTCTCGCTAAGTTAAAATGTACTGGCTGGCCTCAAACCTGTGATTCTCCTGTCTCGGCTTCCAAAGTACTGGGATTATAGGAGTGGGCCACCAACCACAGATGCCCAGCCCCTCTTCTATTTTATTTTTTATTTTGTGGTATTGGGGTTTGAACCCAGGCACTTCTACTTCTGAGCTATACCCCCAACTTTTTTCATTTTTTTATTTGAAACAGGGTCTCTCTAGGTTGCTGAGAGTCTCACTAAGTTGCTCAGGCTAGTCTCGAACCTGCAATCCTTCTGTTTCAGTCTCCCAAGTATTGAGATTACAAACATGGGCCACCACACCCAGCAGCATTTTGTGTGTGTGTGTTTGTGTGTGTGTGT
>PVJS01028233.1:0-25662 GCA_004027185.1 Glis glis
GAGAGAGAGAGAGAGCTGAGGCTGGCCACGAACCTGGATCCTCCAGTCTCCACCTCCCAGAGTACTGGGATTACAAGTGTGCGCCACCACACCCAGCTTTTATTCTTTATTTTGAAACAGGTTTTCACTAAGTTGCGGAGGGCCTCACTAAGTAGCTGAGGCTGGCCACGAACCTGCGATCCTCCTGTCTCAGCCTCCCAAATACTGGGATTACAAGCGTGCACCACCATGCCCGGCCATCATTTCAATAAAAATAAAAATTATAGGAGGCCACTATTTTGAACTAAGCTCCTGCACTAGCCCCCAACAAATCAGAACAAAATTCAAAATTGAGTCACCTGTACTAAAATTTCATGCCATCAAACTGAACTTCAGTTGTTATCTGATCTTCTGAGAAATCAAAAAAGAGAAAATCAAAACTACACTGAGATTCCATTTAACTCCAGTTAGAATGGCAATCATCAAGAATACAAATAATAATAAATGCTGGCTAGTATGTGGGTAAATAGGAGCCCTTATACACTATTGGTAGAATTGCAAATTAGTGCAGCCACTATGGAGATCAGTGTAGAGATTCTTCAGAAGACTGGTAATGTAACCACCATATGACCCAGCTATACCACTTCTGAGCATATTTCCAAAGGAATTGAAATTACAATATTATACTGATACATGCATGTCGATGTTTCTAGCAGCACAATTCACGATAGCCAAATTATGAGACCACCCTATGTGTCCATCAACAGATGAATGGATTACAAAACTGTGGTATATACACACAATGAAATTTTACACAGCTATAAAGAAGAACAAAGTTATTTCATTTACAGGAAAATGGATGGAACTAGAGAATATTATGCTAAGTAAGATTAACCAGTCTCAGAAAGCAAATGGTTGTATGTTTTCTCTCATATGTAGAAGCTAGAGAGAAATTGAGTAACAAAATAAAGGAGGGGAGACTCCAGTGGAGTGATGGAGAGGGTTTAGGGGAAGGAAAAGGGGACTTTTTGAAGACAACAGTTCACATAATGGCATGTACATGTAGAAAATTATCAATACCAATATCAATAACATGTACAGGTAAGGGGAGGGCATGGGGTGGGATCCGGAGGGAAACATACCAAATCCTTGTGTGCATGTATGTTCCTATCATTCTGAACCTCATTATGATGTATAATTATAATGCATCAATAAAAGTATATTTTTTTAAAAAAGAGAGATAAGCCAAATTTCCCAACAGGCCAATTTCAGTCAGCAGAACAATAAAGTTTCCTCCGATTCAATCTTACAAAAACAAAAGTACCTGATGTTTACCAGTCAGTTATCTTTTTATTGTTCTGTTTCCCTGTTCCCACCTTACAAGGAAAGTGACTTGGAAATGACCAAACCACTCTTTTGTTCTTTGTTTCTGCTTTCTTCAGCCCTTTTTCTGTCTATAAAACTAAACTCCTCTGCTCAGCTCATTGGAACGCTTCTGTTTTATGGAATAGAGTGCTGCCCCATTGTAGAATTGCAAATACAGCCAATTAAGATCTTTAAATTGTAATTTTGTCTTTTGACATCACAAAGCCCTTGATTACATCCAAGGAGAGACAAATGCAACAGAGGCACAGAGCAGGACACAAAAGGGACTAGAACCTGAAAGAGATCGGGAAAAGCCTTAAAGAATATAAAACAATAAAACAGTTCTCTTTTAAATAAACTCAAGAAATGTGTATTGAGGGCCTACTACATACTGGGAACAATAGTAGTCACCTGGGATATGGAGATGAATAAAACAGGCTTCCCACCCTCACCAAGTCTACAAACTACAGGGGAGACGTGATATAAACAATTAGCTGATACTTGTCACACCATGGTGTGAATTCTAATAGAGGCATAAGAGTATTAATAATATAAATACAAACACAAATATAAGAATCGCTAATATTTATGAGTGCTTATTGTGAGCTCTAAATGCATTATCTGGTTCATTCCTCATAGTAACCTGTAAAAGCTGTCGGTACCCTCCAAGCAAACAAGGAAATGCTGTTGGGGATGAGCAGAGGGGAATAACAAATTCTGCCTTCAGGCATTAGGAAAGGCTTAACTGAAAAAGTAACATTTGTTGGGATCATCAAATCTGGTTTCTGGTACAGCCCCCAGCAGGCAGCGATGGAATTTCATAATAAAGTCACTAATAGAAATTACATACAGGGGGATTTCCAATGAAATTGCTAATGGAGAAACTGCCTATATTAGATGACTAAATATGTTTTTCTGGGTCATTAAAATTGTATTATGCATATGCTGAGGTTGGGATTGGCTAAAACAGTACAGAAAGCTGCTAATCTGATCACTAGACCATGTTCGGTAAATTTGTTCAGGGATGAGCCAAAGTTAAAAGTCTAAATCCAGCTGTAAATAAGGAAATAATTGGACTGCCTGAATCAGTTGATGGGACTCTGTGGCCAGCTGGAAACTTTTTAAAAATTTATTTTCATGAAATATTTTATACATTCAAAAAAGCATGTCTAGTGAATAGCTAAGGTATAAGAATAACTAAGTGAATATTCATGTGCCTACCACCAGCTTAAAAAATGGAAAATTACTAATTCTGGTAAAGCTCTTGAATCCTTTCCCCTTAATTTTTTATTCCCCTCCTTCCACCAAGAATTATGGCTCTTAGAAATAGTTTTATTACCCATGAATGTAACCTCAAAATATAAATTACTCATTTTTGTTTATTTTAACATTATTGAAGTGGAATTATACTTCGCGTATTCTTTTGTGATTTTCTTTCTTCATTCCACTTTCGTTTTCAATTCTTGACCATGTTGAAGCATTTAGTTATGTTCAATCATCATCACTACTGCAGAGTATGCAACTTATTGATCAAGTCTCCTGTCAAGGGACATTTAGCTGGATATTTGAGTAAACATGATATGAATATTCTGATATATGGTGCACAAAAGCAAGAGTTTCTCTACAATACAGACCTACAAATGAAATTATTAGGTAATAGGATGTGCTTTTCTTCACATAAGAAACAATGTCATCTGAGTGTAGAATAGTGATTATGAGAGGCTAGAGGAGAAGATAGAAGGAGGTTGGATACTGGGCACCAAAATCCAGTTAGATAAAAGTAGTAACTTCTAAGGTTCTACAGCACTGTAGAGTGACTATAATTCACAATAACCTAATATATATTTTATGAATAATTAGAAAACAGTAGCTTAAGGGTTCCAAATGCAAAGTGATAGTAAGGAGATAGAAACAATAATACCCTGAATTGTTCAGTACACATTGCATACATGTATAGAATTATCACACTGTACTCCACAAATATGTACAATTAAAATAAAAATATAACATTGCAAATAATTTTCCAAAGCGATTGTCTCTATTTGCATTCCTACAAGGTCTACATATCTAATATTCTCTCCTGCTAGTATTTTCCAACATTATCAGTCTAATGGGTATAAGATGCTAGTTCATTGCCATTTTAATTTGCATCCTCTTGATTACCTGATTAGGTTGAATATTTTCTTCATGTATTTATGAGCATTAGAACTTTTTCTTCTGTGAAATATCTTTTCCTGTTTTGTGCCTAATTCTCTCTTAGTTTTTCTTTTTCCCTGTTTTCTGATTTTTATTAATGTGATCAAACTTATGACTTTTTACTTTATGGTGTTTTTTTGTGGTACTGAGGATTGAACTCAGGGGCATTCTACCTCTGAGCTACACCCCCAGCCCTATTTTATTGTTTATTTTGAAACAGGGTCTCACTGAGTTGCAGAGGGCCTCCTATTGCTGAGGCTGGCCGTGAACCTGCGATCCCCCTGTCTCAGCCTCCCAAGTACTCCCACCACACCTGTATTATGGTTTGCATTTTGTGTGAAGTGTTTAAAAACATGTTCCTACCCTAAGTTAAGTAAAGATTTTATCCTATATTGTCTTTTAAAAATTTAGAGATTTCTTTTCACTTTTAAACATTTAGTTCATCTGAGATAGATTTGTATGGAATCTGAGGTAGAGATCCAATTCTCCTTGTCTCCACAGAGACAACCAACTGGCTGAACTCCATGGATTGTGTAGCGCATCCTCCCCTTTGATGTGCAGGGTAAGCTGTGTGTGGATCAAGCCTCTGGAGATGTGTGGGTCTGTTTCTGGCTCTCCATTCTGTTTAGGTGATCACTATATGTAACCATATATCAACCAAATACAAAGCTTTATAATAAATCTCTATAGCTGATAGGTCAAGTTCCTCCACATTTTTCTCTTGTCAGAATGTTTTTGGCTGTTTTTTGCCCTTTCCTCTTTCATATACACTTTAGGTGTTATCCATCAAATTTCATAAAGAATTCCACTGATATTTAAGAGATCAATTATGGGAGACCCAATTGTCATATCTAGAAACATGCCATGTCACTGTTTACTTAGGTCTTCTTTGCAGTAAAATTGTAAAATAAAATTTCAGTAGAAGTTTCTACACAAAGGATTTATATACTTCTGTTTAAATTTTTTTTTTTTTGCGGTACCGGAGATTGAACGCAGGGGCATTCTACCTCCGTGCTATGCCCCCAGCCCTATTTTTTATACTTTACTTTGAAACCGGGTCTCACGAAGTTGCGGAGGGCCTCACTACGTAGAGAGAAAGAGAGAGAGAGAGAGAGAGAGAGAGAGAGAGAGAGCTGAGGCTGACCGCGAACCCGGATCCTCCGGTCTCCGCCTCCCAAAGTACTGGGATTACAAGCGTGCCCTACCACGCCCCGTTTAAATTTATTTTTAGTATTATATTTTTGTTGCTACTTTAAAACATAGTCAAGGTAAAATTGACACTTTATCACTATTAGTTGTTATTGTATAGCAACACAATTGACGTTTTAAAATCAAATTATTTATCTAATAATCTTATTACACTCTCCTAGCACGTGTTTGTTCATATATGTCTCTATATATTATTACACCTTCTGTTTGCACATTTCTCATATCATCTCTGAATAATCAGTTTTGTTTATTTTCATCCATGATAACTTTTATCTTTTTCTTGCATTACACCAATGGCTGGAGCCTCTAGTACAATGTTGAATAGAAGTAATACTTGGCTTGAAAAAACTGTAGTGTTTCAATGACATTCTTTTTTTTTTTTTTTGCAGTACTGAGGATTAAACCCAGGGGCATTCTACCTCCGAGCTACACCCCAGCCCTATTTTTTTATTATTTTTTATTTTGAAAAAGGGTCTCACTAAGTTGCAGAGGACCTCACTAACTAGCTGAGGCTGGCCATGAACCCAAATCCTCCAGTCTCAGCCTCCAAAGTACTGGGATTGCAAGTGTGGCCCACCACTCCCGGCTCAATGACATTCTTACATAAGAGCCATGCTAGCAATCTTGGATTCATTCAGTTTCCAAAGGAAAAGGCAACTAAGTTCTTTCCTCTGAGGTGGCTGTTGGCCCCTCCTAGGTGGACATGCAGGGACCTAAGGACATTGTTGTACAGGTGGGCCTGCTTTCTGAAGAGGAAGAGTTTGCAAGCATTCCAGCCCTTGGACTAGAATCATTACTGTGAACAGATCTTCTTCTTGCCTATCTCCTTGAATAAAGTCTTGATCTTAGAAGTAACCATAAGATTTATCGTGTGTTCTCTTACCTCAACCACTTTAAAAAGTGAGCAACATTTCTGCCACAATGAGCGGAAGAGGCCAGGCAAACAGATTTTCAATGCTCCAAAGGACCAAATACGAACACACATGATTATCTTGTCACCATCATCTAAGCAAGCACATGAATGTACCTGGGCTTTTCAGGAGGCAGTCTCTTGCCTTTCCACCTGAATCGCTATTGTACAACTGTGAATTTTAGCGTCTAGGGGCAGGTTTTGGTCCATACTACTTTTTCCCAACATGAGAGCAGAATTGTGCATTTCAGTTTAATTCTGGTAGCTTTCGAGAGCGGAAAGGGTGCTAAATAGGTAAGGGGCCTGAACACAGGCAGAAGCTGGGACTCTCCAGAGAAACCCCGAATATATAACCACTCCAGCTGGAACACTCTCACGAACGCCATTCCTTTCTCTAGCTCCTCTCCCCCATGGTGTTTCTTCCTGTCATTTTCATCCCAAGTTCAAACATTTTTCAGTTCTGTTGTGTGAGGGATTCACCCAACCGCTGTCTGACCTGCCAGTCCACTTGGAAACTGTGAAACTGCAAATGAGGTGCAGCTTAAGTACCTCATGTAAAATGATTTCACAGAACCTCTGATTGACCTCAAATGCTGCTGCGCATCCTTTGTAGTGTTGCAGAAGATGAGGCTCTAATCTTCTCATCTGCACTTTTCTTTCCAAATTACACCATCCAAATTTCCTGTTACGGTGAATGGCATACATTACTTAAACACACATGCATGCACATAAAATAAAACATAAATGAAGGTTTTGTCCCTGATCAGGGAAATTTGCTGCAAATGGCCCCACATCAATACGCTCTTGTGGTTATGCTTTTTTGTGCTTTATTGGTGACACTCAGAGGAAAGCATTTCAGTTTTTTTCCAAGGAACATTGAAGTGGGTTTCCAGCTTATTCTGCCAACATGACAGGCCTGCCGAGCTGCTCGTCTCTGAAAGCCTCTGACACAAGCCAACATCATTCTACACTGAAGTTATCACTTATTAATTGAGTTTTAATTGGTCTCAACTACTGCCAGCTAACAAGAGGAGATGACCATCAAGTGTGATAGATGTAAGCTTGAAAGAGCGTGGAGTCGGGACTACTCAGAAGTGACCAATTGGAGAACTGGCTTATCTGAGAAAGGTCATACAACTTCCACAAACCACATTTTCTGATACTCCAAATGGTCTCCTGATGGTCTCCAGTTGTATATTTGCATAAAATTATAATGATCATCTGCCAAGAAGGATGGATCTAAAGAACTAGATTCAAAGCTGGCACTGGATCTAGTCTTTTACTAGTACCTGGAGAACAACAAGCACACAAAATAGAAAATAATAATAATAGTTAACATGTATTGAATTCCTACTGTATACCAAGTAGTTATCATGTCAAGAGTTTAATATTTGTTGTCTCGCTTAGTCCTCAGGACCCTATGATGTAGGTACTATTTTTATTTCCACTGTACAGATAGAAAACTGAATAACGTGCTTGAGGTCATACAGCAGAGTGGTAGAGCTGGAGTCTGATTCAGAGCTGGTGCTCCAGTATAGCCTATGCCTTGCAGTGTGCATACATTAAGTGCCAAGCCACTGATGCTCACCTTCAGAACCTCTTGCCACCTTATTCTGTAGACTCACCAACATGCCTAAGGCATGCTTTGCCCATGCCCTATGACTATGGTAAGATACAAATCTAATCATTCACACTCATTCATTCACCAACAAGATAAACTGCTACAGCTCTATAAAGAAGGGAAGCTTGCTTTCGGACTGCGATAGAAAGCAAGATTTCACAGTGGAGGTTATAATTAATCTATTTCTTCTAAACGTAAGAATGGGAATCTTTCCAAGGAGAGGAAATAGAGTGTATACAACATAGAGTTAAAAACTCACAGTAATTGCTTAGAAAACATGATGGTTGGATGTGGACAGAGCATATTGTACTGTGAAGGGAAATTCATTTGGAAAGGTAGTTTGGGGCCAAATCAGTGAAGTTATCAGGCTAAGCCAGGCAGCCATGCACACCCCAGAACGATGTGTCGGGCCTTTGGGTTATGGTCCATTACATTCATTTTAGTGATTTTCTACCCCCAATGGGATATTGCCTAGTGTCTAGCTCATTACAGGCATTTATAAATATGCTAGATATATAAAGGCATGAAGTGTTAGTCTTCCCAAAGCAATGTGCTTTTTAAAATATGGATCAAAATCATAAATGAAATGCATTCAAGAGATGTAGTTGGAGCATCATAAGAAGGTAGAGATGAATTTAAGGGGTTGGTAGCATTTCACTAGAATGCCTAAAACTGCATGAATTAATAATAACTAACATTTCCTGTGCTTGAGCTGTATGCCAGCCAGTGTCCTCAGTGTTACATTTAGCATTTTACTTAATCTCCACAAACCCTGCGAATACACACAATTATTATGCCCAGTGTCCATGCACAGAGACCAGTGAACCATTAGTAATTTTTGTCACATTAAACTAAAATTAGTCTGTAACTAGAATGTACAGAAGCTTCTAATTGAGGATTCGACTACATCTGCTTCTTGAGGCTTGGCAACATTGGAAACATTCTACCACTTTCTAACTGGACTGCGGTAGTTAAAATTCACAGGGCTTGCAGGAAGCTTGTAATTAGACAGGGTACCACTAATATTGTCTTGATTGATCAGGGTTTTCAACAGGTGCTAGTCTTGCTTTTTAAGTATATTGTTACTTTAGCCTCATTATTTTTACTTCTGTTTTTATGGGTTAATGCTAAAATTAGTAATGACCCCATTGGCTTATAACTTTTTAGTAACCAACATGAAGGAATTTAAGTTTAATGTTCATAATTTTGTCCTCCAATCTTTTGTCATCATAGAGTATTTTTTTACATTGGAATGTGGGAATTGGTAAGATATATGAATTGAGGGATCTTTTGATCTACTTAAACAGGTTTCAAGAAAAAGGGAGGGAAGGAGGGAACAAGGGAGGGAGGGGTATCAAAGAAAATGACCTAGAAGAAAGTTACTGAATAATTGCCATTCATCACCACTTCCTGTTCTCGCAACTAATTAGTCATGACACTCTTTTCCACGGATCTAAGATGCAGCCTTCAGAATCTTTGTTAACCCAACATTTCAGATAGCACACAAGCAGAGGAGTAAAGCCCTATTTTGCCAGGCACATGCCTATAATCCCAGTACTTGGGAGGCTGAGACAGGAGGATCACAGGTTTGAGGCCAGCCTCAGCAATTTAGTTAGACCCTATTTCAAAAATAAAAAGGGCTGGGGGTGCAGCTCAGAGGTAGAACACCCCTGGGTTCAATCCCCAGTACCCAAAACAAACAAATAAACAATAAAAAGGGCTGGGGGTGTGTAGCTCAGAGGTAGAATGCCCCTGGGTTCAATCTCCAGTACCAAAAACAAACCTATTTGCAATCTTTATCCCAAAGCCATTACTCTAATCTTTGACTGGGAAAAAAAATTGCAACATAACTGCTTATAAATTATTATTATACCTGGCACACTTAGGACTCCAACACAATCAATATCACCACTCACATAGCCATGTTTAGGCCTTCATGCTAACCACTTCCTACATTATCTTCTTTAGTCTTCACAATAAACATGTAAGGCAAGTACGACCAACATCCAGTTCGTGATAATTTCGTAGTTTAATTCTCAGAGTCGAATCCTATTTCCTAGCTATTGACTTCACCATAGTCCTCATACCCTAAGGACTAAAGGTATATCAATCTTTGAGCAAAGGAAGGAGTCCCTAAAAGAACGGACTAGAGAAGTTTCAGAGAGCAAATGTCTAAGCAGTCCTGAGGAACTGTAAACACAGATGCAATGAGCAAAGAATATTTGTAAAAGATAAGAAGGCTCCATAAGAGAAGTTTTTAAAGGCAGACAAGGTTAGAGCTGAAATTAAGCCTCTAGACATGAGATAGATAAAGAACAAAAATATTCCGTACCCATGTGCATTATGTCATCACACTCCATCCACACAGCGACCTGGGAGGTGAGTAGTATTAGCTCCTTCTACAAAGAAAAAAAAAATGCAGTAAGATGAGGTCACCTTTCAAAGTTCCACCATTAGGAACCAGGATTCCCACCAGGTCACCTGAATCCAAAACCCACACACACCCTGATGAGGCGGCCTGAGAACTGAATGCGTGCCAGTCCTAAATGACCTTTGATTGGGCTCAGAAAGCAGGGACGTTAACATTCAGAGCCACTGGGTCATACAGTTTGGGATGGTGGAGGTCTGTGGCAGACTGAAAAACAAGACCTAAGAACATTAAGTATGGAGGAGGAAAAAAAAATAAGAGTGATCCACACATTTGAATACTGTCTTATCCCAGTCTTTTATTCTAATCAAACAATTTTTTCTACCTACTGCGGTGCACTCTTATCCTTTCTCACCCAAAGTACAGGTACCAAGAGCTGTCATCATTCATTTACTCCATTGTACTGTCGTCAGACAAATAACGCTCGTGATCATTTCTTTTCGAGACTTGCCAGTGGAGATGCATCAGAAAATGTCAACCTTCCATTTCTCATCTTAAAGACAACGGCATTAAATAAGAACAGAAATTCACACAGGTGAACCCATCTGTGCTGAGCATAAAACCACACCATCTCCAGGATGAATGATGTCAGCGTGTGAGCTTCTCAAGTCAGATGGCCAACTTGGCCAAATTATTAATGTGTGGGGTGTTTACATCTTCTCTCAGGAAGAGACAGAATTCAGAAGTTAGTTCTCACTCACACCCCCTTAGGATCTAAAATTTAAATCCAGGGTTTCGACGGCTCTGATTTCCTGACATTTTGAAAGCAATCTGGGTTTAGAGAGACTGCACCCGTTTTGCTTCTAGTGCTTCATTAACAAAATGTGTCTCCTGTTAACCCACTCACGAATGGGCGGCTTCTAAATCCATATGCTTCTCATGTTCCCCAACCCCCAGAATAATGGCATCCGTCAACTGCCATTGAAATCTCTTTAGCTGACGTCACAGACAATGGAGGGATGCGTCAGCTCTTAAGGGGGCCAGGACTGGACATCTGTTAATTTTTCCCAGCTCGCTTTGTCTTACTTTTGTTTTAATTGGGAGCAAATATCTTTCCCTTCATAAAATATTTCCCTAAATGGAGTAAGACTTATACACCAATAAAATGTCTGTAAGTTCTTCCCTGAGAAAGCAAATTAAAATAGTAACTTGTATACTTATTTTAAAGAGTAGATCACTCTATTTTTAACTTTAGTATTACAATAATGAAGACCAGTCTTTTCAGAATAATTTCTCATCTTCCATTTTATATTATGTATCATAGGGCTCAAAATTAGGAGCTTAAATGTAAAAGTTCATCTTAAACATTATTACCCATTATCCTCTAAATGAATAATTTTTTTAGCTTTTTTTTTAATCACAGGAGCAATACATGGTTCTTGGAAAGGTTTTGCTAAAAACAAGAAGAAAAAGTAAAATTTAGCATAGTCCACCATCCAAAGTTAAGCTCTGCGATATTTTGGTGTAGGTGTCCCTCTCTTTCATCATTCCTTGTGAATTAACATACAGATAATGAATTTATTGGATGTGGGCAGAGGAAGCCTAATTGAAGTAATTAAAGCAAAGGAGGGATTTATAAAAAGGATAATCAGATGTCTCCCTGAACTCATAAGCAGAAGTGCACCAGGCCTTAGAAACAGACTAAAATACAGCAGGGATTTTGGAAAATCAGTTCACTACATTATTTACCTCTATTTTTTCATTCTATGATTGAAAATGGCAGTATCAACATCTTGTGATTCTGAATCTCCTCTATCAATCTAGCAGCCAGGCTGAGACTGTACACTCTTGGCCACAATCCCAGTGCCCTCTGGGAAGGAACTGAGGATTCCTCAAAGATCCCATCCTTAATCCAAGCAGCTATGGACGTGCGTATGTTCTGTAAACATAGCTGCTTTCCTTATAACTTCACGTTTGGGGTGAAGAGGGACAATAATACAGCAGCAAGGAACCACTGAACTAGGGAGATGGCCACACATACCCACGAGTGGTAGTTTCATATTTTTATTTTGCAAAAGTGAAAATAAACCATACATATTGTTTTATAACTTCCCCCTTCACTTAATACATAATAGCTAGTATTCAGATGAGCTGCTTTTATTCCCTTTATTTTTGTTATGCTTTATTGTTGTTATGAATGAAACTTTTTCAGCATTTTATTTCTCCACTCTAGTGCTTTCTAACTTCTTTTACTTTATAGTGCAAATACATAGAAAATATTACTTGGGTTGTACCCCCTTCCAAGTAAACTGGAGGAAATATGAAGACATATATAGGACTTAGTGTAAAATATATTTTCTTTATATCGTAAAATTATGATTAAAATGTAAAATAGTAAAAAATTAAACTTAAGGAACATATTAAATATCAAATTTATGTAAGGTTTCGAGAATATCCAATTAAAATATTCTCGAGATGTTTAATGAAAAACTTGAACTCTCGCTTTTATTTGTATTAGGTTTTATGTTTAAAATAACTACACAAAATTCCTGATGAAGAATTTTTTATGATGATATTTTCAAGTTTCTTATAGGCATCATCATGAGGAGTTTCATTAGCATAGGTAGGCGATAAAAATGTAAAGCATTGTTATGATAATTCAAAAATATGCACCTTTAAAATATATCTAAAGAAACTAACAGCTCTTCCTGTTCTTTTATCTATTAGTGTCATATTGAAATTTCTTGTGATAATGTGAATGGATTTTGAATCCATTGAAATTTTCTCATATTAAGTAGTTCAAAATAATGGCTAATGCTCTCATTTTCAGAATGAGCATATATTCTTAGAAAGGCCATCCTGAAACTAGCTAAATAGCCACTACGAAGGCACTCTGCCAGAAATGGACAGAAGTTTCAGATACCTGTGAATACAGAGATTGGGGTTGTTGTAGGAGCTGTAGCCGTTAAGGAGACCCCTGACCTCCAAGAGAGTGCTGTACCCCACCACCACCCACACAGAAACATGCAACATCTGACTAATATTAACTGCTGAAAGAGATATTGAGGTAGTAAGAAGACTTCCTGGCATGTGCGCTGACAGCATGGTGGAGCAGAGTAAAAAGGAGAGAAGACATGTTGCCAGTCTGTGGGGGCAAAGGGGTCACTGTTGGACCACTCCACCCTTCAACCCAGCTCTCAGTCAAAGCTAAGAGACCCCAGTGGCCCCAGGCCTGCCCAGCCACCCCACTGTCAGGGATCAATACATCATGGCATGCTCGTAATCCCATCACATATAGCACGTTGGCAAAAATTACGGTCTAATGAAACAGACATTTTATTCATTTTATTCTACTACAGCAATAATATTCAAATTTTGTTCTATGAGCTCCAGGATTTTGCCACAGGGCCTCAGAGCCATCACGTAAGTAGGGAAGCCCAGGGTTAAGAGTCTTAGGTTCGCTGCTCTGCCTCAGCCAGAACAGTCTTCACTGTTATGTTTTTATACTCAGGTGTGTGGATGTGTAAAAATGGAGTGAGGGGAGAATTTCAACTGCCAAAAACAAAAAGGTTTTAGCCTAGAATATTGGTGCTCATCTTTAAAACTTTTTAGAAACATAAACGAGACTATAAGTATTGCTATCAACATCAAATGTAATGCACGCACACACCCCACCACTCAGTTTTTCTCTAAATGAACTAGGAATTTAGATCTCAATTCTTTTTATTGCATTATGTATCTTCTCTCTCCCTTTTAGTTTTGACATTTGCAGTAAGCTTCATAACTACATTAGCAATAGTAATCTAAATGGAATGTTATTTCACTGGTGCCGTCTTTCACGACATTTTCTTTGATAAATCTCCTGATTTCTAAATTCTTTATTATGATTAATTTCTTGGCTCACTGGAGCACTTATTCAAGTAATTTTTTCAGGAAGGATGCACTAACAGTTTGCTTTCTGAAACCTTGCATATCAGAGATTGTCTTTCCTCCATCCTCTTATGTAAAGACGAATGTGGGTGGGACTAGAATTCTGGGATATTTTGCCCCAGGAAATTATGTGGACAATGACCCACTGCTGTCTGTGTTCATTTTGAAGAGAACTAGATTATTAAGTCAATTGAATTATTTTCCTTTATGATGAATCCATTTGTTTCCCTTGAATCTGCATATTTTAAATGGTTGAGAAATCATTGAAATTTTTAAACTTTGCCCTGATGTGTCCAGACACTTTAATAATTTTCATCCTAGGATTTAAGTTTTTCCTTCACTTAAGAATATTTTTCTTTTACTATTTCTCTGATTGTTACTTCCTTGTCCTCTCTTTAAGTTGTTTCAATTATGTGAAGTCAGATCACAAAGATCATGCCCCATATCTCCTTTCTTTCATTCTTTCCACTCCTTTATCCTTTCCTTAGTGTCTTGAGACAAGTTATCAAGTTCACTTCTCATTCAATAATTCAATTTCCTACTGGGTTCCATTTACTGCCTGTTTTCTCCATTGCATAAATTCAGAATTCATGTTTTTCAGGTCCAAGAAATATTTTTGACTCTTGGACTCCTTTTTAGGATTGTGTACATCTGCATCATAAGTGCAATATCCTCTTACTGAAACTGCACATGAGAGATTATCTGAGAGTTTCCCTTCTTCTCATGACTTGAATAGTAAATTTGCCCGGTCTTTTGACATATCCAGTGATTTTCCTGTGTGCTGCTCTGCAGAGGGACAGCTATGTTTGCCCAGCATCAACAGTTCAGGAAGATTCTGCCACAGAGCATACCGGTCCCTGATCAAATATTTCAGGTTCAAGGCAAATAGAACAGGGAAAGATTTAGATTTACTGTAGTTTCACTTTGCAAGATGAGACATCTAGCTGTCCCCAGGAAATGGGGAGGAAGCTGCAGCCCCAGGGCAGTCACCTGGAGGGGCCTCACGGCTGTGCGGAGGTTCTGGTTCTTCTCTGTGTGTGTCTGCAGCCCAGATGTGAGCTGGGCCTCATGCTTCCTCTCCAACCAGCAGGATTGCCTCCATTAGGGGACTGCAGGACTCAACCGAACAACTGTGCTAAGTCCAAACCCTGAGTATCAGTAGGGGTTGATCTCATCTATGCGCCAGGATGATAGGACTTACTCCATGGTTGTATCGTGATGACAGAATGAGGGCTGGAGAAAACCACCTCCTTTGTGGTAGGTGCCATGTCAGAGTCTCATTCTACAAACTCCAATACCAGCTGCCTTCTTCAGAGCTTGATAAAGTTTGGATCTGGAACTTCCTCCAAAGGCTCATATGTGGAAGGCGTGGTCCCCAGCTGATGGCGCTATTGGCAGGTGGTGTAAACTTAAGGGAGTGGAGCTTATTCAGAGGAAATAGGTCATGGGGCGTGTCCCTGTAGGTATCTTGGGACCCCAGTCCTTCCTCTTTTTCTTTTTTGCTTCCTGGAAGTTATGAGATAAGAAGTTTCCTCCAACACACATTCCCTACCTTGATGTTCTGCCTCACCCCAGCCCCAAAGCGGCAGGGCCAAATGACCAAGGACTGAAACCTCTGAAACTCTTCTTCCTCTTAAGTTGTTTATCTAAGGTATTTTATCACAGTGACAGAAATGTCACTAACAGAGGTACAAGTGAATAAAAGTCATACACACACACACACACACACACACACACCTGTCATGTAGAGTCCCCATTGCATAGGCTACAGGCTGTTATGGATTTCTACCATGTCTCCTCTTCTCTACCCACACACAGGCTCTTTCTCTGCTCATGGCGATTTCAAAGCTGAAAGCATTTCCCTCCGTCTGCATTTACCATCTTTTCCAATTACATTAATTTGCTCTTTCCAGTGAAAATTTGGAAGAGGGAGGAAGTTTTTACCCCATTCTGACAGTACCTGGCACATAGTCAGTTCTTAATTTAGGGCTGTGGAATGAAAGACTATTCGAAGCATCGACTGCCCTCTTAATTCTAAAACTTTCCTGCTTGTAAGTGTGAGGAGGTGACCTAATGTCACCTCGAGAATGTCAGGGCTTACTGAAAACAGTTTTATCACAGTTGGCAGGAGCTGACACCAATCAAAGTCCAATTAGTCGATGAGAATGTCAGAGAAATGATTTTAGACTCCTTTAGGGCCGGGAGTTGGAAAAGCGATCGGTCAGTTGTGTTAGACAAGAGGTTTGGAAATTTACTGAAGCCTTTTTAAAAAGAGTTGGAACACCTAAATGAACATATCTTAATCAAAGATAAACCAAGCTGCTAAAATCTGTTTAAAATCTGTTTAAAGCTCAGCACTAAGCTAATTTTAATTACCATCTTTAGATAAGAAACAGATAAGCAAGTCACTTTGGACCATTTGGAAATGCTATGTGAAGTTTAAGACTGAGAGCAAGGAAGTAGAATACTTGACCTAAACCTTCCCTCTTACACCAAGATTGCAAAGGCCCAAATAGCTCTCTACATCCTAAGACTAATATTCAAGTGCAGTACCTGAAGCAAGTTCAAAAGAATACTGAATTTGGAAAATAAAATGGAATTCATTTTGGAGCAACCAAAATAATCCTTCTTTAATAATTAAAAACATGGCACATCCAAAAATCAAAGCAAGTCTCCGAATGACAAGAGTCAAACTATATAAACAAGTCCACTATGAGATCTGGGGGGCAAGAGGAAATTGATTTGAAGTACAAGAAAATAAAAATAACAGTTCAGCCCTTCCTGAGGTCCCATCCCAGTGGATTTGGCTAAACGTGGTACAAATAGAAGTTGGTCAGTAAGTTCAAAGTCATGGCTGTTCATGACAGTTGATTTAGCAATGCCTAAAAGGAGGCTATATCCTAGAAAAAAATGGAGCTCCACCGGCCCTACCCTGATGGAGAGCATTAAACTATTTTATGCTAAGCCACTGGGATTTGGGGATTTATGTATTACTGCAATGTACTCTAGCAGTTCCTTTTAGCTTTCACTAAGTTGTGCTATGAAAACAAAAGCCACAAAACGTGGGAGTTTATAGAGCTCTTAGATGCTCTCACATCGGCTGTGGCTGTGGAGTGGTTGTGCCTCTTCTCTATGTGTCATCTCCATTCCAGGATTCAGGGTGAAGAAGTAGCTCCTATCCTGAACACGTAGCTCCTAGCGAGTGTCAAGTGAGCTGGTGGCAACACATGATGGCTTTTAAACGTGCTGCTCAGAAGCAGCATACAACACCTCCCTCCGTTCCCATTGCTTTGCTCAAAGCAAGTCACTGCCTTACTGCAGTGGGGCAGAAAACCATAATCCTTTCACAGAGAAGGGTAGCGAATGATTGGAAACAACATAATCGACCACATTATCTCACCATGACTAATGTATATATTTCAACTGGTGAGTCATCACCAAATAACAAAGCAAATCAAAAGCAAAAAAAGATAAAGGAAAAAACTGTAATATGTGGGATTGATCGAGTAGTAACGTTCTGAGAAAACTGCTAAATGAAGTGGTTAGATGGAGATCTATGTAATGTGTTTGGCAAATCCATCTCCTGAGGTAACTTGGGAGGCAGATTGTGTGTCTTCTGAGTAGACATCTTAAGAGGAAAGGTTGAAAACCTGCAATCGAATAGTCTATGTTTGTGGTTATTGGCTATTTGGAAATATTACAAGACAAAGAATACCTTAAGAAAGAATTGAGCAATCTCTAGCAGAAATGAATATAGAGTCCAGAAATGTGGGATCTTGCAAGACCAGAAAAATTGAGTGCTTTCAGACCCCCAAACAACCTTAAATGACAAACTAAAAGAGAACTCCAGTGGTTTGGGGAACAGAACTGCCTATTTACCTTGGTCCACCAACCCATCTACCTAGGGACTGTTGCATGAAAGATAAACTTGAGCCGGGTGTGGTGTCACACGCCTATAATCCCAGTACTTGGGAGGCTGAGACAAGAAGATCACAGGTTTGAGGCCAGCCTCCGAAACTTGGCAAGACCCTCAGAAATTTACTGAGACCCTGTTTCAAAATAAAAAATAAAAGGGGCTGGGAAGGGGGTAGCTCAGAGATAGAATGCCCCTGGGTTTAGTCCCCAGTACAAAAATAAAAAATCAGAAAGATAAACTTCATCTTATTTGAGTTCCTGTGCTTTGGGATCTCTTTGTTACAGCAGCCTAGCTTGTACCCTGATGAGCACATAACCATAAAGTCACTCTAAGTAATATTGCGTCTGAGACTGAGTTGTATCGTAGACCTCTTGGAGCCCAGAACAATTGTCTGACCTTGCCTGACATCTAACCATAAGAAACTTCATCTTGCTCATTTAGCCTTTTTATTTTCCAAAGGAGAGGGTCTTATCTATTTGTTTTCCTATTATGAATAGTTACTCTTAGGGAAATATCAAAGAATTGAAAGGCAAGTTCACTCTCCTACAGAAAATTATAATCTGGTATAAGATTTATGTTCAATTTAAAGACTGGTGAAAATGCAAGGTCGAATTTAGGTAGTGACATTCTTCCCAATTCAGTTCAGTGCTTCAAACATTAATTGCAAACCAGAGAGGTACAGAGATATAGTTTTTACCCTCGGAGTGTTATAATTGACTAAGGAAACACCAGTACACATATAGCTGTGATACAGTTTCATAAATGGTATTGCAGAGCAGCCTCCAGTTACATGGACTCAGAGGGAAGCTGTACATGCCAAACTCCCTGCCTTCTGAACTAGAAGGGAGTGGCCCTGGACATGTAATCAAAGTAGCTCAGCAACACGGTGCCCATTCCCAGCCTGTGGGAAAGCAAAAAGTGAGTATAGGAGAGGCAGATACGTGTCTCTAAGAAGAGCAGCAGGGAGCAACGTGCTTTTGGGAAAACTTGTGCATACCTAGCTACCAAGGATGCTGGAAAGGTTGCCTTTAGCTGCATTGCCTATAGCTATGCACTCTGCTAAGATCTGGTGCGGTCAAATGAAGGCTTTATAAATACAGAAAGGAGGAGAGAGAGAACACTGGGAGGCAGTGAGGTCTGTCTTTTGTGAACCAAAAAGATAAGAACCCACTCTACTATGTTCTTGCAATAAACTCAAGGATCAAAGGTAATCTGGATAAGTCCATTCTTTAAAAAGCTCAACCAATGCATGTGTAGGTCCTCAACAGGTGAGTCTTTCTCTTTGTATGTGCAGAGTGGTTTTGACCTGTGAGAGTCCCTGTGGGTCCAGGGAGAGATCCAGAGCTGGCGGATGCTCACATAGAAATAAAAGCCCTCCATGGCACTGGCTGACTAGATGAACTCAGCAGAAGAGAGCTCAGTATCACTCTTGTTGGAGAGTAATAAACTAAGAAACGTGTGTATGTGTGTGTGTGTGTGTGTGTGTGTGTGTGTGTGTGTGTGTGTGTGTGTGTGTGTGTGTGTGTGTGTGTGTGTGTGTATGTAGTAATGGGAATGAACCCAGGGGCATTATGCCTCTGACCTATACCCCCAGCCCGATTTTATTTTTTATTTTTTTATTTTGAAACAGATTGTTACTAAGTTGCTGAGGCTGGTCTCGAACCCGTGATCCTCCTGTTTCAGCCTCCCAAGTACTGGGATTATAGCCGCATGCCACCACCACACTTGACTCACAGCATCCTTAGACTAAAAGTCACGAGTGGTGGAGGTGGCGGGGAGTTTGGGGCCAATCCTCCCTTCCAGTCTGTGTGAGACCACCAGAACTGCAAAGAAGGAGGTAAAGCTTTCTTCCCCAGACCCAGACTGTTCTAGAACAAAGAATAGAAGCACTATTCAGTCAAGACTGGCCTGTTCACTAACTCAGGGAATCACCTAAATAATTCAGCAGCATATTTTCTTGCTTGATGCAGAGGATACAGTTTCAGAGGTACCAAGAAGCATTTTATTCAGTATTAGAAAGAATTTTGAAATGAGTTACTAAATTGATTTGGATCTCAAGAGTGATTCAAATCCAAGTTAAATAATAAAAAAAAAGCAACCAGCCCTCCACCAGTATCTATACAGGGTAAGCAGAAACACACGGCAGTAAATGAAAACCGAGGCGGGAGTCTCCCATCATCAGCGCAGCCTCCGTGAGCAGCCCCCAGCCTGGAGGAAAGGCACCCATAGCAGCTTACCCCTTCCATCTGAAACATGCTCCTTCCAGGGTGCATTCTTATTCTCACTGCTTTAGGCTGTTGGTGGAGTTTGCTCCGTGCTGTTGATTCTAAAACAGCTCTCCTGCCCGCCCTGCCCTCCTCTCCCGCGTGCGTTCTCAACTCTATGTTCCTCTCCTCTCTGCTTCCTCCATATGGCGGCCAGGATGATCTTTCTAAAGCCCTCCTCATGTCACTCCCCTACATGATTCTCATCCCCAGCTTCTCGTGGCCCAGGATAGTGGTTGTCAGTGGTTTCTCCACTGTGACGCACAGAACAAATGTCATTTAGACACAAGAACCTACCAATGGCTGACCCAAGCCTGCTCCCCACATTGTGTGGAGAAGAAAAGCAAAGAGTATCAGAAACATCTGTCAGGAGATCCTTATGTATCTGTTGAGCTGAAGGGCAGCAGGGCCTGGGAGAGGGCTGCCAGAGTGGGAATCAGGGGATCAAGGAGGTAGAGGTGCAAGGGAGAGGACAGTGGGACCAAGAAGGAAACAACAAAGCCACAGAAGTGGCAGCAGAGCTGAGGACAAGGAGATAGCCCGCATGATGCAAAGATCGGTGACTTGTAAGGGGACTGAACAAAGGCAATAAATAAATGTACTGAGAATAATGGGAATCAAGGTTCTCGCTGTCAGAGAAAGGATTTCGAATATAAAAAAAGGTGTAGGTTAGAAAGAACTCTAAAGTGTTGGATTGGAAGTGAAGGTATCAGTGTGAACTCATATAATATAAAATATAAATAAATATATAAATAAACACTGAGGTATGTGTACATAAGCATATGGATATATATACATGGTATATATTCTTTTTTAAGGCTGGATAATATTCCATCATATGTGTTGTATTGGTCAGGGTTCACTAGAGTAACAGAACTCACAGGACACGGGTATGATAGAAGAGGATTCATCAAATCAGCTTACAGTCCAAAGCAGTGTAGTCCCAAGTTGCCGACTGCAGGTGGAGAGCGGGAGGAACCAGCAGCTGGCTGAGCAGTCCAAGAGCTGGAGTCAGAATCAGAGTGGCCACTAATTCAGTCCCAGTCCAAGATGGAAAGGCCAGGAAACCCTCCAGAGAAATGATGGTGAAGGCCCAGTTCAAAGAGCTGAAGGCCGATATCTCAGATGAGAGGAGACGCGCTTTCTTCGGGAAGAACCACACAGCCTTCATGCGGCTTTCTCCCTTTTTTATCCATGTCCTGCATCTATCAGAACGGTGCTGCCTACATTCAGGGCAGGAATTCCCCTTCAATCAGCTGTTACATAAACCAATCATCTCATCAACACACCCAAAGTCACATAATCCTAGGTGTTTTATGATCCAGTCAAATTGACAATCCAGACTAACCATCACATGTGTATATATATTTATGTTTTTACATCTCACTTTTTTTGTTCACGTGTCTACTACACTTCTGTGATTGGCTAATCTCACTTAACATAATGTTCTCCAGGTCCTTCCATTTTCTCACAAATGACATAATTTTGTTCTTCTTTATTGCTGAGTAGAATTCCATTGTGTGTATTTCCTATAATTTTGTAATCCATTCATCTGTTGATGGATACCTAGGCTGGTTCCATAGAGAAGATAGCCTTTTCAACAAATGGTGTTGGGAAAACTAGTTATCCATTTGTAGAAAAATGGAACTAAATCCTTACCTCTCACCCTGCACAGGAGTCAACTCAAGATGGATCAAAGACCTGGAAGTTAGACCAGAGACTGTGAAGCTACTAGAAGAGGGCATAGGTCCAACACTCCAACATATAGGCATAGGTAGAAACTTCCTCAACAAGACCCCCAAAGCTCAGGAAATTAAAACAAGAATTAATAAGTGGGATGGCATTAAACTAAAAAGTTTCTGCACATCAAAGGAAACCCTCAAGAGTCTAAAGAGAAAGCCTACAGAATGGGAGAGGATCTTTGCCAGCTATCCCTCTGACAGAGGACTAATAGCTAGAATATACAAAGAACTTAAAAGACTTTACACTAAAAAAATCCAATCAAGAAATGGGCAACTGAATTGAATAGACACTTCACAAAAGAAGAGATACAAATGGCCAATACATACATGAAAAAATGTTCAACAACATTAGCAATCAGGGAGATGCAAATCAAAACTACACTGAGATTCCATCTAACCTCAATCAGAATGGCAATCATCAAGAAGTCAAATAATAACAAATGTGAGGAAGTAGGAACTCTTCTACACTGTTGGTGGGATTGCAAACTAGTTCAGCTGCTATGGAGATCAGTGTAGAGATTCCTTAGAAAACTGGGAATGGATCCACCATATTATCCGGCTATACTACTCCTGGGTATATTCCCAAAGGGGTCAAAACCAGAGAATTATAGTAATATATGCATACCCATGTCATCATTTTGACAGATGTGAAATTATATCTTATTCCGATTTTGATTTTGCATTTCTCTGATGATTAGTGATGTTGAACATCTTTTCATAAACCTGTTGGCCATTCATATGTCTTATTTGAGAAATGTCTATTCAGGTACTTAACTCAGTTTTTAATTGAGTGGTTTGTTGTCATTGTCTTGCTTTTGCTGTGGAGTTGTTTGAATTCTTTATATATTTGGATAGTAATTTTTATCAGCTATATGGGTTGCAAGTATTTTCTCCCGTCCCCTTATTGCCTTTTTACTCTTGATAATTCCCCTTACTCTTCATAACATTGTTAGTTTGATGCAATCCACTCGTCTGTGCTTGCTTTTGTTGCTAGTGCTTTGGCATCATTACTTAAAAAAAAAGTTATTGCCCAGACCAACATCAAGAAGCTTTTTCTTCTAGTATTTTATGGTTTGGGGCTTTATGTTTAAGGGTTTTTTTAGTTGATTTTTTCATATAGCATGAGAAAAGGGTCCAATTTCATTCTTCTGCATGTGGATATTTAGTTTTCCCAGTATCTATTGGAAAGATTATCTGTTCCCTATTCTGTGTTCTTGGAGCCTCTGTCAAAGATTAACTGACTTTAGATGCATAAATTTATTTATGGGATCTCTATTCTGTTCCAATGTTCTCTGTTTTTATGCCAGTACCATACTGTTTTGATTACTGTAGCTTTATAATATATCTTGAAATAAGTGTGAAGTCTTCAGCTCTGTGCTCAGTATTGTTGTAACTGTTCATGGTCTTATGTGGGTCTATATAGTTCTGTTTTTTTCTATTTTTATAAAGAATACCATTGGGTTCTACCTTTAAGGGTTGCATGAAATCTGTAGATCACTTTGTATAGTATGGGTATTTTAAAATAATATTTTCTAACCAATGAACATGAAATTCCTTCCATTTATCTGTTTTTAATTTCCTTCATCAATGTTTTATAAATTTCAGTGTTCAATCATTCAGCTCTTTGGTTAAGTTTATTTCTAAACATTTTCTTCTTTTGGTTGCTATTGTGAATAATATTTCTTTCTTCATTTCTTTTTCAGATACTTTCTATTAGTGTATAGAAAGTTAACTGATTGTTGTATGTTGATTTTATATACTGCAACTTTATGGAGTGAATTTATCTCTAATAGGTTTTTTATGAGTCTTTAGGATTTTCTATGTATATGACCAAGATAATATGCTCACCAAGATAATTTCTCTCCTTTTTTGAACGCTTTTTATCTTTTTCTCTTGTCTAATTACTCTGGCTAGAACCTCTAATACTATGTTGAACAGAACTGGAGATAATGGACATTCTTGCATTGTACTGGATCTTAGAGGAAAAGTGTTCAGTCTTTCCCCACTTATAACGTTAGTTGTGGACTTTTCATATGAGGGCTTTAATGTGTTGAAGTAAGTTTCTTCTAAAACTATTTTGTTGAGAGCTTTAATTTTAAATAATGGATACTGAAGTTTGCCAAGTGCTTTCTCTGTGTCTATTGAGATCATATGAGTCATTCTCTTTCATTTTTGTAAACATGATATATGTATCACATTGATTAATTGTATGATTGATTGGTTGGTTGGTGTTGAGACATCCTTGCATCGCAGGGATAACTCCCACTTAATCATGATCTACAATTCTTTTAATTTGCTGTTGAATTTGGTTGCTAGTATTTTATTGAAGATTTTTGTACCTCTTTTCATCAGAAATATAATTTTCTTATGATTTTGTTTTCCTTTGGTATCAGGGTAGTGCTAGCCTCATAAAATGAGATTAGAGGTGTTCCTTCAGTTTTTGAAATAGTTTAAGAAGGTTTGTTGTTAATTCTTCTCTGAAAGTTTGAAAGAATTCACCCATAAAGCTATGGGTGACTCAAAGAAAATTTCCTCAAAGAAAATGACTTTTCTTTGTTGGTAAGTTTTTGATTCTATATTCAGCCTTCTTATCTGTTATTGGTCTCTTCAGACTTTCTCATTTTTTCTTGATTCTGCTTTAGTAGGATCTATGTTTCTAGGAATTTATCATTTTCTTATATGTTGTCTAATTCATTGGCAAAAAATTTTCCTAAGAGTCCCTTATGATACTTTTTATTTCTGTGGTGTCTGTTGTAATGTCTTATTTTTCATTTTATTTACTTAAGTGTTCTCTCTTTTTTACTCAGTCTAGCTAAGGGTTTGTTAATTTTGTTAAATTTTTCAAAAAACAACGCACTTCTGTTGATTTTTTCTATTATTTTTCTATTTTGTTTCATTTTTTTCTCTCCTCTAATCTTTATTATTTCCTTTCTTCTGCTAACTTAGGGCTCAGTTCTTATTTTCTAGTTCTTTGATGAGTAATGTTAAGCATAGATATTTGTTATTATAAACATGCCTCTTGGTAATGTTTCACTCCATCCCATAAGGTTTGGTCTATTGTGCTCATTTTCATTTGTCTCAAGATGTTTTTTAAATTCCCTCCTTATTTCCTCTTTGTTCCAATGGTTATTAAAGAATGTGTTATTTAGTTTCCATAGCTTTGTAAATTTTCCCATTTTCATACTGTTATTTATCTCTGATTTCATTCCATTGTGGTTGGAAAAGATACTTGGAATGGTTTTAATCTTTTTCAATTTGTTGAAATTTAATTTATGACCTAACATGGATCCATCATGAAAAATGTTCCTTGTAGTCTTAAGAAGAATGTGCATTAGTCTGCTGCTGAGTGGAAAGTTATTCTTGCCACTTTATTAATTGCTTTCTATTTTTCAGTTTCTTTGTTCTTTCTTTCTTGTGTCTTCCTTTGTGATTTGATTTTTTTTTTTGTAGTAGTATGCTTTGATACTTTCTCTTTATTTTTTATGGATCTCCTCAAGATTTTTTCCTTATGCTTACCATGAGAATTACAGAAAATATCATATAGTTTTCACAGCCTATTTTAACTTGATTACAATTTAATCTCAATCACACATAAAAACTCCATACTTTTTCTCCCACCCTCACTGTATGCTATTGATGTCACACTTTAGATCTTTTTACATTAGGGATCCATTAGCAAATTATTTTATCTATAGTTATTTTTATGCTTTTGTCTTTTAACTTTTGTACTAGAGTAATACGTGTTTTGTGTGCTGACATTACAATATCAAGGTATTCTGAATTTGACTACACATTTACTCTTACCATTGAGCTTTCTGCTTTCATATGTTTTTATACTACTAATTAATATCCTTTTATTTCAACTCAAATAACTCCATATGACATTTTTTATGAAGCAGATCTATGGGAAGTTGACTCTCTCAACTTCTTTTTGTTTAAGAAAGTCTTTATTTCTCTTCATTCCTGAAGAGCAGCTTTGTAGAGTACAGTATTCTTGGTCAGCAGAGTTTTTTCTCTCAGCACTTTGAATATTTCATCCTATGCTCTCCTAGTCTGTAAACTCTCTGCTGAGAAATATGCTGATAGCTTTATGGAGGCTCCCCTTGTACTGATTACATTTTGGTTTTTTTTTTTTGGTTTTTTTTTTTTGAATTTTTTTTTA
>PVJS01028234.1:0-25658 GCA_004027185.1 Glis glis
AAAAAAAAAAAAAAAAAAAAAAGATGAAATGTGATAAAAATTCCAAGTCTCATAAGAATTCTTTCAATAAACAAAAGTGAAAAAAAGTTACTAGAAAACGTGTCATAATTTAATAGTTTTTTCTTTATTGCTGGTATATATTATAATAATGTGTCCAACTATAGTACATTGAGTATTACACTAAATTAAATATGATTAAGTGAATGTGTTGGATGAAAAAAGAAATTAAATGAATATTCAATTGAAATATTTGGCCAGGAACTATAGGTGGTGCTGTTGCCTCTCATCTAATTTTATTCCTCTTCTAACTTTACGTGCTTTCTGTAATTCTTTCATGAGTCTTATTTTGTTACCACTTCATCATCTCTATGGGAGTTTTTGAATCCAGATGGCAATTGGCAATGGATAGGTTTATAAGCTTAACATAGATCTTAATTCTGAATTTTCTTTCAGAATTTACTCTTTACTGCTATGCAAAACCATGTAGACAGAAATGTTCTTGTGATGGACCATGAGATACAGGCAGTGAGATACAGAGACCTCATGAGAAGTCTAGCAGAGTTTCCCTTTCCTCCTCTCCTGTGTGAGTGAATGATAGAGGGGTGCACCATCTGTTGAACCTCACTCCCCCTTTCTCGGGGTTGGCTCCTGCCTCAGGCAGGTGTTCTCCATGGAAATTTGGGGTCGGTTACACCACCTCAGCAAGAAATTCTGCATTTGCATTCAAGACACACATGTAAACAAATACTATTGAAATACTATTGAAAATAAACTTTCACAAGTGCTGGTCATAACTCAGTAAGTGAATTTTATGATCTTCTGATGAGTTTCAACCCTCATTTGGAAGACACTGTATAAGGTATATGCATATGTATATCTTTGTCATCACATGAGTAAATGAGCCATCATGAGTGAGTTGGCTAGTCCCTACTTTAGTGTCATGGGAATTCACTGTGAAACTATTTTATTTTATAGGCTGGAGCTTTGGATTTGCTGAAAGAACTTAAGAATATTCCCATGACCCTGGAATTATTACAGGTATGTGCTTATATGTATCACAGTTTTTTAATTGGTAATTGTCATAAAATAATAAAACATTTTTGTCCTGTTATGGTATACTCATTGTTTACTTCTTTTGTTTTTAAAGATGGCAACATTAATCAGTAATCTACTAAGTTGCCATTATAAAAAAATACTGTCATCTTCCTTAGGAATAAAACTTGAATTATAAGCATGGCAACAGCAGTGAAATTATAGCCAAAGAATTTGGACTTGTGACACTGATTTGGTTTCCGAATAGTTCACTTTCTTGGTCTATCTTTGATAGCTGTTGCCAAAATAAATCTAACTTCAGGGTGAGGGCGACAGGTTATTACTCTTCTCCCTTTTTAAGCACTAGCCAGGTGTGTACACTATCAAATGTCAAGTAGACATATAGATTCATTACTGACATCTTATTTTTATGTTTCATTAAGACTAAAACATAAAGCTGTAATAGAAATCAAAATGTTAAAAAGCTTGGCATGATGGCGCACGCCTGTAATCCCTGTACTTGGGAGGCTGAGACAGGAGGATCTCAGGTTTGAGGCCAGCCTCAGCTGGCTTTCTTTGTAATCCTATTTATTTGATTTAATGCATTTTAAAAAACATTCTGAGAAAGGGATTCATAACTTCACCAGACTGCAAGAGGGAGGGACCCAGGGTTCAGGGAAAAAAAAAAGTTTAAGAATTCCTCCTCTAAGTGCAGACTGAAGAAAGAGAAAGAAAGCAAGTCATGAAGTACTACCTTATCAGTTCAGGGATCAGCAGCTTCTCTTCAAATCACTTCTGAGAATAAACTTCCTTTTGTTATAGTACCTTACCCACCTAGGTGTGATTCCTCCTGGCAGGGATTATTTTAGTAGACCTATGTGGGAAAACCACATAAAATATAATTGATCACGCCGGGCATGGTGGTGCACGCCTGTAATTCTAGTACTTGGGAGGCTGAGACAGGAGGATCCTAGGTTTGAGGACAGACTCAGAAAGTAGTGAGACTCTCATCAGTCTAGCGAGACCCTGTTTCAAAATAAAAAATAAAATACGACTGGGGATGTAGCTCAGAGGTAGAATACCCCTGGGTTCATTCCCCAGAACAACAACAAAAAAAAAAAAGCAATTCCAGCAGGTATTTAAGAGATACATGTGTAGTTATAGAGAGTGTGGAGGTTGGATACAGTTTTCATTTATACCTCTCTTATTTTTTATATGCTTCATTTTTGGGGAAGTCTTGTGTATTTATATTAACCAACATTTGAATTTTTATTATGTTTAAGAATTGTGCTGGGTTTATAAAGATGAATAAGATAAACCTCCTCCCCTCCCATTAAGCTTAAAGTTTAGGAGGAAAGCTGACATGTAAACACACATGTATAGGTCCCCGCGTGGGAGTGTATACAGTGGTACAGTGTATACAGAGGTGCAGTGTTCATTTGGGGATGTGGGGAAGAAGCACAGAAAAATTTGCTTGTTAATCTGATCACAATCTGGGAGATTCAGAAAAGCCTGGGTATAGGCGATAAAGCTGAACTGAGAGTTTCAAAAGATGACTAGCAGCTAGGACAGAAAAGAGTATTCCAGAGAAAACAGTATGTGGAAGTAGTATGGCGTATTGGGGAAGTGAAAGTCAAGGAAGAGGTAATTGAATACAGAGTTGAAGACAGACAGGATGAGCTGCAGGGCTTCGCGTGCCCTCCTGTGAGCTGCCCTCCTGTGGACAGTACTACCAGATGGTATTGAGCAGAAGAGCGCATGACCAGATTTTCTCTTTGGAAGACATGGAAGGCTGGAGATTTGAAAAGCTAAAGGATGATTTTGCACACATTGAGATTTGAGATGTCTGTGAAACAAATACATGCAGCTGTCTTATAGGTAGTTGAGTATATTTTCTGGAACAGTGCTGTCAAAAAGATCTGTGGGCTATGTTGGAAATAGTTGATGTGTGTGTGTGTCTAGTATGGTAGCTGCTAACCAACCACATGAGGCTGTTGAGTGCTTCAAATGTGATGACAGAACTGAATTTTAAGTTTTATTTAATTTTAATGAGTTTTAATTTAAATAGCAATATGTGTAAATAGCTCTAGAGTGTTGTAGAAAGGCTTAAGAACTATTTGGGAGCTTAACGTAGGGGTGGATTGAATCCTCTAGAAAGAAGGACAGACAGTGTTAGGGTATAACAGACTGTTAAATCAGCTGAGAACTCTAAAGTAGTGCAGGGAGTGGCAGAGGAGAAGGCTAACTGGTATGTTTTGAAGGTCAGGAAGTAAGCGGGAAGACAAATGGTATAGTTTGGGCTTGTAGATTTTTACATATAATAGATTTATTCATTCCTTCATTATTTATTCAGTGCGTACTGTGTGCTAAGTATTATTCTACATGCTGAATACAGTGGTGAACAAGACAAAGTCCCTGTTCTCAAGGAACTTACTGAAAGGAAAGTAAACATAGCAATATGTTTTTTTTAACAGCTTTATTAAGATATAATTCCTATACTATGCAGTTCACTAAAGTGTATAATCCAGGCCGGAGTGGTGGTGCACGCATGTGATCCCAGTACTTGGGAGGCTGAGACAAGAGGATCACAGGTTTGAGGACAGCCTCAGCAAGTTGTGAGACTCTCATCAACCTAGTGAGAACCTGTTTCAAAATAAAAATAAAGAAATAGGGCTGGGGGTGTAGGTTGGCGGTAGAATGCCCTGGGCTCAATCCCCAGTACTACAGGGAAAAAAATGTACAATCCAGTGATTTTACCATATCCAAATAATTCTTCTACCTTTATCATAATCAATTTAGAACATTTCATTACCCTAAAACGAAACCCTATAACCTCTTAGCACTTAATCTCCATTTCTCCCTACATGGTCCCCCTCCCTCCATTTTATGGAGACTGCTCATCTACTTCCTGTGTGTAGAGTAGCCTGTTCTGGAGAGTTCATATGAACAGGACATACAACTTAGGACTTTCTGGATCTGGTTCCCATCACTTAGCCTGTTTTTAGGTTCATCCATGTTGTATGTATCAGAACTCCATTCCTTTTTATAGGTGAGTATTCGTCCATGGCACGGATATGCTGCATTTATCCATTTGTCACTTAGTGACCATTTGGGTCGTTTTGGCTGCTATGAACCATGCTGCTCTGCATGTTAACTTACAGATCTGTGTGAACAGATGTTCTTGTTGCTCTTGAGTAAATACTTACGAGCAGAATTGCTGGGTCATGTAGTGACTTTGTGTTTAACATTATGAAGACCTGCTAGATTGTTTTTCCAAGTGGCTGCACAATCTTACATTCCCAGTAGCAATCAAAGAGTGTTCCATTTTCTCAACATCCTTGCCAACAGTTGTTATGATCTGTCTTTGATTATAGCCATTCTAGTGAGTGTGGAGTGATAGCTCATTGTTAATCTCCACCTCCCTAATGACTTAATGGTGTTGAGCATCTTTTCATGTTCTTGGCCTTTTCTGTACATCTTACTTGGAGAAATGTCTGGCAAGATCCTTTGTCCGTTTTTAAATTGGATTGCAAGCCAGGCGTGGTGGCGCACACTTGTGATCCCAGTACTTGGGAGGCTGAGACAGGAGGATCGCAGGTTCGCATCCAGCCTCAGCTACTTAGTGAGGCCCTCCGCAACCTGGTTTCAAAATTAAAGAATAAAAAAATAGGGCTGGGGGTGTAGCTTGGAGATAGAATGCCTCTGGATTCAATCCCCAGTACCGCAATAAATAAATAAATAAATAAATAAATAAACAAATTCGATTGCGCTTTTATTATTGAGTTGTAGTATTTATTTAGATGTAGTTCCTTATTAGAAACAGGACTTGCAGATATGAATCTGTCATTCTGGGGGGGGGGTTTGTACTGGGGATTGAACCCAGGGATATACTGCCTCCCTTTTTATTTTCTACTTTGAAACAGGGTCTCACTACATTGCTGAGACTGGCCTTGAACCTGCTATTCTCCTGTCTCAGGAGAAGTACTGGGATTACAGGCGTGTGTCATCATGTGTGGCAGGATTTATTTTCCTTCCCTCCTTTTGCATGTATGGTCCTGGGGATTGAATCCAGGGGCATTCTACCTCTGAGCTCCACCCCCAGCCATATTTTTTTATTTTGAGACTGGATTACAGGTATGTGCCAGCACATCTGGCTCTGATTTTGTCATATTTAAGAAACAATCATTTGCAGGAAAATGGATGGACCTGGAGAACATTATGTTAAGTGAGATTAGCCAGTCACAGAAAGCGAAGGGTCATATGTTTCCTCTAATATGTGGAAGCTAGGGAGTAATTGGGATACCAGAGGGACTCCAGATAATGAGGAAGGGGAAGATGGGGAGGGAGCTGAGGGAAGGGGGCCACCAAGTACTGTGTGCATGTATGTCACTGTCAATATGATTTACATTATGATGTGAGAGTATAATGCACCAATAAAAGCATTAAAAAAAGAAAGAAGCCATCAATAGGGCGTGGTGGTGCACACCTATAATTAAGTACTTGGGAGGCTGAGACAGGAGGATCATAGGTTTGAGGCCAGCCACAGCAACTTAGACACTTAGCAACTTAGCAAGACCTTGTTTCAAGAGCCAGGCGTGGTGGTGCACACTTGTAATCCCAGTACTTGGGAGGTGGAGACCGGAGGATCCGGGTTCACAGCCAGCCTCAGCTACTTTAGTGAGGCCCTCCTCAACTTCCTGAGACCTGGTTTCAAAATAAAGGATAAAAAATAGGGCCGGGGGTGTAGCTCGGAGGTAGAATGCCCCTGGGTTCAATCCTCGGTACCAAAAAAAAAAGACCCTGTTTCAAAATAACAAAGACTGGGAGTGTAGCTCAGAGGTAG
Source organism: Glis glis (assembly GCA_004027185.1). Taxonomy (NCBI): domain Eukaryota; kingdom Metazoa; phylum Chordata; class Mammalia; order Rodentia; family Gliridae; genus Glis; species Glis glis. The sequence goes on from PVJS01028234.1 coordinate 5,876, forward strand.
AATGCCCCTTGGTTCAATTGCTAGTTCTGCAGGAGGAGGAGGAGGAAGAGGGAGGAAGGGGAGGGGAAGGAAATTGTTTTTAATCCAAGGTCAAGAAGATTTACTCCTATTTATTTTGAGTGTAGCATTAGGAAAAAGTCCAATTTTATTTTTTTTTCATATACATATCTGGTTGTTCCAACACACTTTGTTAAGAATGTTCTTTTCTCCCGTGAACCGTCTTGACATCTTATCTAATATCAATTGATGAAAGGTGTGGGGTTTATTTTTAGATTCTTAAGTCTATTCCATCCATATTCATGTCTCTGTATACTAGTACCATATTCCATATTCTTTCTTTCTTTTTTTTTTTTCGGTACCGGGGATTGAACCCAGGGGCATTCTACCTCTGGGCTTCACCCCCAGCCCTATTTTTTATTCTTTATTTTTGAAACAGGGTCTCACTAAGTTGCGGAGGGCCTCACTAAGTAGCTGAGGCTGGCCGTGAACCCGGATCCTCTGGTCTCAGCCTCCCAAGTACTGGGATTACAAGCGTGTGCCACTACGCTTGGCTCTATATGTTTCTTATATGAGTATGTATGTGTATATATATATATATATATATATTTTTTTTTATCTCCTTTGTACTGGGGATTGAACCCAGGGCCCAGGGGCATTCTACTTCTGAGCTACACCTCCAGCCCTATTTTTTGTGTGTGGTATTGGGGATTGAACCCAGGGGCATTCTACCTCTGAGCTACACCCCCAGCCCTATTTTATTTCTTATTTTTGAAACAGGGTCTCACTAAGTTGCGGAGGACCTCACTAAATTGCTGAGGCTGGCTGTGAACCTGGGATACTCCTGTCTCAGCCTCTCCAAGTACTGGGATTACAAGTGTAGGCACCACGCCGGACTCCTATTTGTTTTTTATTTGGAAACAGGTTCTCCCTAAATTGCTGAGGCTTGCCTCAAATCTGCAATCCTTTTTTCTTACCTTCCTAAGTACTGGGATTACAGGCGTGCGCCATCCCGCCCGGTTTGTTTATATTTATATATGTTTTATATATGTGTTTTATAGTGGCTGTATAGTAGTTATATGCTTATTTTTTTAATTTTGCACTATTAGGGATTAAACTCGGGCACTCTGCCACTGAGTTACATCCCCAGCCCTTTCTATTTTTATTTTGAGACAGAGTCTTGCTAAATTGCCCAAGCTATAATCCTTCTGCCTCAGCCATCCAAGTAGCTGGGATTATAGGCATGGGCCACCATTCCCAGTTAGTTACATGCTTTTTACCTTAAGATTTAGCGGCTGCCTTTTGATTGTCTTCGCAAAAACTCCTGAGTGATCATGGAGATTTTTCTTCTGGAGAATACTAAACTGCTTGTTTGCTGTGATGTTGAAGGATCTCGTGATGTCAGTGCCCATTCCTTCCTGCTTTCCATGAGTGTGCAGCTGAGTTCCTAAGTCTGCTTAACGTGCTGCGCGCTCCACCTATCCAAGGTGATGTCGCTTTAACTATATCTGATGGTATTTAGAAACCTTGGACAGAGGTATATATTTTCTCTGCTAGAGTTTTGTGATATATATAGTTTGTCCTAAAACCTCACTAGTCACATTACTTAAACACAGAACGCTTTTTTATAGCCCAACTATTACATCCTGTAAGTCTTAGTATACCAGTTTTAGGAAAAATCCCTAAAGAATTTTTAGAGGCAAATCCAGTCCTGGTTATCCAATTAAATAGCTTTCTAATCCTTACCTCTGTCTGCTTTCTTCCTTTCTCCTTAGAGTATTCCCTAAAGGGAAAAGAAATGTACCTCAAACCTTTTATTTTTCATTCTACCTCAGCAGCCTCATTTCTTATTGTTTTGCCTGGACAGTCTCTTCCTTCGGTAAGCGTGTTTATTATAGATAACTATATTCTCAGTATGAATTTTCTTAGGTCTAAGTGAGATAATTATTGATTTTAGTTCTCAAACATGCAACAATTAAAAAGCTATCACCCAAGGGCACACGGTTTCTTCGTCTTCGCCTTATACCTTTGCTCTTCTGCCAGCACCTCCTAAAATGCCATTTTCTTGCCAGTCCTAAGATTCAGAACTACTTTAGTAACTCAAGGTATTTCTTCCACTCATTCAGAGAATAGGTTTTCTTCTAAAACAAACTGGCTTTGTTAACCCCAAACCATTTGGGGGCTTTAAAATTGTGGGGTCCTTTTTTATCTTTCTGCAATTGAACCGTGTCTGTTTTGCTCAGCTTTCTGAGAAATGTTAACTTAGGACATTCCAGCCAACAATATATTCTAAATTCTCGAACCAAACTTGTATCCAGAATCTTTTTGCTGAGTTGAATAATTTAGAAGGAAACCTTAAGTACCCATTTATTATTCTGCCTCAAAGCTTACAGCAGGGATTCTTTTCTTTTTATTACCATTAAGAATTTTTTTTGCTGTTTTTTCTTCCATAGCCCATATGTTTTGAAAGATTGTCTACTGACCATCTGAACTTAATAAATAATTTACCATCCATAATTGGGCTGTCAGAGCTTTTGTGTTCTCCAAGCACAGTTTGAAAACTGTTGATGAATCAGAAACATCATGGACTTGGGAGGTGGACAAACCTAGATTAAAATCCTAGCCTTGCCAATTAGAAATGGTGTAATGCTGGGCGAGATCTTTACTGGTACTTCCAATCTCTTCAACTTTAAAGGCTGTTAGGAAGGTTGATGAATGTGGGTGCTCCTAGTAGAACAATCCTGGGCACATAACTCTACCACGTGATAAATTTTATCTAGATTTTGTGGAGTCCTTTTTAATATTTGATTATATGCTAGTTATAGACAAAAAATCCTTTTACGCCTCTGTGGGTAGTAGCTTTTGTTTGAATGACTTTGTTATATGTTGTAGCAGGTGCTCTGAGGTAATCTGTGTAGAGGAATGTGTAGAAACAAAGTGGCGCATATGCTGGGGAAGACGTTTCAGCGGCCTTGTATATATGAGTACATTTTATATCTTATCCCCTGTTCTTCCTTGTGGAAAGATGGGTGTATTTTACTTGTTAACCAGCCTTCCTTCAGTAGCACATGAATGCTTGCACATCTGAGTGATAGGACATTGATGAGAACGGTATCAGTATCAGATCTGAAGATGTGTGGACATTAAATCTAAAGTGTGGTAGTGGAACAATTCAAATAATTGGAGATTTTTTAAAAAAATTCTAAAACAGAAACAGGAATCTCAGAAAGAAGAAACTGGGTGAAGTACTAAATTGTTTGAATTAAAATTGGTGTACAAATTTTTCTGTTGTTGCCTTGCAGTCCACAAGAATTGGAATGTCAGTTAATGCCATTCGCAAGCAAAGTACAGATGAAGAAGTTACATCGTTAGCAAAGTCTCTCATCAAATCCTGGAAAAAGTTACTAGGTATATTTGATCTTCCCTTGCATATATTTGATATTTTGGTTTGTTCAAATGGTCATTGCATTTTCTTTTTCTCTCTATGAATCTAGATATACTGAAATAAATGCCTCTGAAAGGGGGGAGGTTAGTTTAAACTCTTTGAGAGTTTTGATTTATTTTTTATTTTTTGTGGTACTAGGGATTGAACCCAGGGGCATTCTACCTCTGAGCTACATCCCCAGCCCTATTTTTTATTCTTTATTGTGAAACAGGGTCTCACTAAGTTGCGGAGGGCCTCACTAAGTAACTGAGGCTGACTGTGAACCTACAATCCTCCCGTCTCAGCCGCCCAAGTACTAGGATTACAAGCATGCGCCACCATGCCTGGCTTATGCATACTTTTTAAAATGGCTTTTGAAATGATTCTTTTTTTTTTTCTTTGGTGCTGGGAATTGAACCCAGGGCCTTGAGTATGCCGGGCATGCACTCTGCCACTGACCTATATCCCCAGCCCTAAAATAATGTTTTAACTTACACAAAACTTGCAAGAATAATAGAAAGAACTTATATATTTCCTTTATCCAAATAATTAATTTTTGATATTTATCAACTTTTTTCCTCTTATTCTTTCCGAACCATTTGGAGGTAAGTTGAATATATTGTGCCCTTTTACCCCATAATACTTAAGTGTGTATTTTCTTAGAACAAGCTATTCTTGTTATTTTCTTATGTAACCATAATATAGGAAAGTTAGGAAATTTAACATTGGTACGATACTTTAATCTACAATCCATATTTCAGTTTTGTCATTGTCCCAGTGTCCTTTATAGCTCCCTCCTCCCTCCCCAGGATAAGATCCAGTCCATAATCATACTTAGTTTGCTAATCTGGAATAGTTCTTGTGTTTTTCTTTATCTTTTATAATATTGACTTTTTTTTGGTGTGTATGTGGTACTAGGGTTTGAACCCAGAGGCAGTCTACTTCCAAACTATACCCCCAGCCCTTTTTATTTTTTGTTCTGAAACAGGGTCTCCATAAATTACTGCACGCTGGCCTTGAACCTGCAATCCTCCTGTCTCAACCTGTCAAGTATTGGGATTACAGGTATGTGCCACTGTGCCCAGCTTCTGATATTTTGAGGAATACAAGCACCCTTTTCCCCCCTGTTTTGTTTCTTTTGGTACTGAGGATTCAACCCAGGGTGTTCTTCTAAGCTACACTCCTAGCCCTTTTTATTTTGAAACAGAGTCTCGCATTTTCTGAGCTGGCCTCAAACTTGCGACCCTCCTCTCTCAACTTCTGAAGTATTGGGATTACAGGAGTGCACCCCCACATCTGGCTCCCCCCTGATTTTAATAGTATGTTCCTTCTTTGGGGGTAGAGTGCTGTTTTCTAATGATTAGATAAGGTTGTGCATTCACGGTTGGAAACTAATTATATCCTTCTCAAGGTATCACACCCAGTCAAGGTGCACACTGTATAGTTTATTATTTTACTTCTTGTAGCAGATAGCTATTCTGTGGGAGGCACTTTAAGACCCTGAAACTGTCTTGCACTTTATCACCCCCCCCCCGTCCCCATTTTAGTAGCCATTGATTTGGGACCAAAGTAATCTTTACATGATGGTTGCAAAATTGTGATTTTCTAACTCTTCCACTTCAGTACTGATAAATCATCATTGCACTTTAAAAAAGCACCATCCCTTACATTCAGTGATCTGATATGAGTGTAAACTTGCGGTTTCCTAGTCTATGTGGTGGGTTGTAATCCATTACTATTCACATTCGTTTTGGAGTTTACATTGTCCCAGATTTGGCCAGTAGGCACCCCTTCAAACGGGATACTGCCTCCTTGTGGCAAACCCTCTTCAGTGTTTTATGATCACTTTCTTACAGTTCTGAAACTGCAAATTGTATCTGGCTCTTTGGTCTTCTTGGCCCTGTCCCTAGAATCAGCCATTTCTCTAAGCAGCTTTTAACCTTATATGGAAGAAAAAAATGGGAAAAATGAATCTTTTGAAATAGCAACAAGAAACCTATTATAAGAGCTTAGAAGCTATCAACTAAATATTATAAAGCTTGTAAAATTTTAAAAGCCTGGCTTAAGAAAACTAAATGTAATGCATGATCTTGTATTGGATTTTGGACTGGAAGAAAACCATTCCTATAAAGATCATTATTGGAACAATTGGCAGAATTTGTATAAGGTTTGCAGATAAGTTAACAATATCATACCATTATTAAATTTACTGGTTATTTCCTGTGGTTATATGAAAGAATGTCTTTATTAGGAAGCACACTGAAGTATTTAGGGATAAAAGCATGATATCTGGTACTTATTTTCAAATGGTTCAAAAGAAATTATGTTTATGCATGTATTTGTGTGTGTGTGTGTACACATGCATGGCTATAAATAGAGGAATAAAGAAATGAATGAGAGGCCGGGCGTGGTGGCGCACGCTTGTAATCCCAGTACTTTGGGAGGCGGAGACCGGAGGATCCGGGTTCACGGCCAGCCTCAGCTCTGTCTCTCTCTCTGTCTCTCTCTCTGTCTCTCTCTCTGTCTCTCTCTCTCTCTCTCTCTCCTTAGTGAGGCCCTCCGCAACTTCGTGAGACCCGATTTCAAAATAAAGCATAAAAAAAAATAGGGCCGAGGGCGTAGCGCGGAGGTAGACCGCCCCTGCGTTCAATCCCTGGTACCGCAAAAAAAAAAAAAAAAAAAAAAGAAATGAATGAGAGTAGTTGGAGAATCTCAGTAATATATGGAAGATCTTTGTACTATTACTACATTTGTGCAAATTTGAAATTGTTTCAGAATAAAACTAAAAAAAGTCTCTTCTTTAAGGACAAATGGAAACTCTAGGCTTTTGGTTCGTTTAATTTTAATTCTGTATTAAGAAATTAAAATTAGTCATAAAATGTTGCATTTTTATTTATAGAAATATGGCTTACATTTTGTGGAAGAAAAGAATGGACATTTCAGTTATGTTTATTTGTTCTCTCTCTCTCTCTCATACACACATATACACACACACCCTCACCCTCACACACACAACACAAAAATTTGTTTGTGTGGTACTGGAGATTGAACCCAGGGTTGTTCTACCTCTGGGTTACATTCCCAGCCCTATTTTATTTTTTATTTTCAAATGGTTTTGCTAAGTTGCCGAGGCTGCCCTCAAATTTTCAATCTTTGTGTCTCAGCCTCCCAAGTACTGGGATTACAGGCATGCACCACCACGTCCAGCTTGAGTTTATATTTAAATAAATTTTGCTCTTGTGTTTATTGGCATTCAAGTTCTCCATTAAAAATCTCATTGATATTAAAAGACTTGCATTTTCCTTAAAATTTGGAGAGTTAGAGGAGAAAAAAATCCTTAGGTCTATTGCTGAGTACAACCATAAGTTAATATATTACTACACTTTTGTCTTTTTTCCCCCAGTGCATAGATTTTGCTTCAACTAACTATAATTTTACTTATGCTTCATATTTATGTTACCTTTTTTTTTTTTTGAGGAACTGGGGATTGAACCCAGAGGTATTCTACCTCCAGGCTACATCCCCAGTCTTATTTTTTATTCTTTATCTTGAAACAGGGTCTCACTAAGTTGCGGAGGGCCTCACTAAGTAGCTTAGGCTGGCCACGGACCCGGATCCTCCTGTCTCAGTCTCCCAAGTACTGGGGTACAAGCGTGCACTACCACGGCCAGCTTATGTTACCTTTTTAATGAAAATATTTGCATTTCTCCATCATAGCTATCATTTTTATTGGCTTCAGAATAATCCATTCAGTGAATATGCTGTGATTTTCTTAATCAGTTGCTTATTGTTAGGTTTGTTACGTTTTTAAGCTTATGGCTGCTTATAACTAATGTCTCCATAAATTTATTTCTGCCTAAAGCTTTTTCTTTAGATCCTTAGCTAGATTTCTAGATTTACTAAAGAGCTGGGTGTGGTGGCACATGCCTATAATCCTAGTACTTGGGAAGCTGAGACAGGATAAACTCAGGTTCAGGGCCAGCCTCAGTAGCTTAGTGAGACTCCTAGAAACCTATTGAGACCCTGATTCAAAACAAAAAATCAAAAAAAAGGGACTTTGGGTGTAGCTCAGAGGTAGAATGCCCCTGGGTTCAATCCCCAGTACCCCCCCTCACACACACACACTAAAAGATTTACTGCTACTGTTAGTAGGTAGCCGAGTTTTGAATACTTAGGATATGCCAACCATTGAACTATATTAATGTATTTAATCCTTTCTACAATCTAATATGGTAGGTGCTGTTTTAATCCCCCTTTTATGATGAGGAAACTGAGGCACTGAGCAGTTAAGTACTTTGTGCATAGTTAGATCAGTGGTGAATACCCCCAGCCGGGATCTGCCTGCTGTGCTGTATTGTGTCAGGTAGTAGGAATGCTTTTAAGACTGTTCATGACCCTTACTGCTCTGCCTTCCAGAAAGGATCCCAGTAGTTTACAGGTGTGGGACTTCAGTTTTACTGCACTTTAGGCAGCAGTGGATCCTTGCTTGATCATATTTCATTGTTATATTACCTTTCATTTTTAAGTAGTTCCTATCCTATTACTTTTGAACTATTTCTTAGTCCATGCCATATGTCATCATTAATCTTTGCTTTTTGTCTCACGATACTACATCATCTTTAGGTTTCGAGGCTTTCAAAGTTAGAGAATAATAGGGACAATAAAACAGTAGGTGAATACGAAAGCATGCACTCCTGTCACATCACAGAGGGCTAGAATTTTATTTTAGGTTCGAGACAGCTAAACTTTGCAAGGAGCTGTACAGTTGTGATATAGACCTCTGTCAACCAGTGCTTCTCATCTAGATGGCAGAGTAGAGTTTTCTGGGGAACTTTAAAAAATGATGCTTGTGCCTCCTTGTTAGAGATTTGGACGAGGATGTGTTAAAAAGTTCCCTCAGTGATCCTCATATTCAGTTGAGTATTCTATATCCTGTACAGTATCCTATACAGAGAGATGTAAAAACTGAATTATTTATATAGCTCTTATTACTTATGTAGGGAACAAAATATAGATAAGTGAGGTGATTTCTGTGGTGGACCCAAACATTTTCTAAACCTAGCTTCCTGGCCGTTTTGATTGATTTAGACATGAACGTTTCTTGTCAGTGCTAAAATATTGCATTTACTCAGCCTATTTTATGTCTGTTCACAATGTCTAATTGCCTACCTCTTTATTTTTTTTTCTTTTGTGGTACTGGCAGTTGAACCCAGGGACATTCTACCTTTTAGCTATTCCTCTGGCCCTATTTTACTTTATTTTGAAATGGTCTCACTAGGTTGCAGAGAACCTTGCTAAGTTGGAGAGGCTGGGCATGAACCTGAGATCCTCCTGTCTCAGCCTCCTATGTATTGAGATTATAGGTGTGCGCCACCACGCCCAGCTTGCTTACCTCTTTAAATCCTAAAGCTTGTGTACTCTGTGTTGCGTTGTTACACATCATTTAAGATAGAGGAGGTGCTAGGTAGGTCTTACTGAGGTATCTTCTATGAAAATGTTATTTGTTCACTATCCCAAAAGTATTTATTTATAATTTGGGTATCACATTAAATTTTTTAACATCATTAAAATTATTAAAGCATATGTGCTTTGTACTTTCATTTTTAAAATGACAGTTCTCATCTTTTTTCCATATTCTTCTCTTTGTTCTATATACTTTCCTCCTAAACTTTTAGATTTTCCCTTAGCATATGAATTTGTAGTTCTTACTGAATGAGAGAATGTATTTAGCAGGCCAACTGAACCATTGTGTTGTGAAAAATACATGTGCTAATAGAATAGTTTCCATAAATTTCATTTACTTGTGGGAAACTTAGAATTTTTGTGTAGTTTTCTTCTTGAGTGACTAGCCTGTTAACATACAGCATTTTCATTTTTATTTTTAACAAATGCTAATAACCTAAGGATTTCATACATTTTTCAGATGGACCATCAACTGATAAAGACCCTGAAGAAAAGAAAAAAGAAACTGTGATTACATCACAGAATAGCCCGGAAGCAAGAGAAGAAAGGTATTTCACTCTGTGGAGAGGCGTTTATTTTGGAGTCAGAGAGTTTTATCTGTTCTGCCGTGTCCTTCGGGATCTTCCGATCGCATATTGACAGTTTTCCAATCACATGGAACTCGTTAATGTCTATAACCAAGTATTCTAAGATTTTTAGCAAGATTTTCTAGAAATTTAAAAGAGAGGTAGAAGACTGCATAAATAAAAAGAGATTATATATTCACATTGTACTCATTGTATTCCAGTTTAATTGAATGGGATTGCTGAGATAGGCACTGATAGAATTAATAGCGGAGGCACTGATTCAAATGGTTACTTCCTCTATTTACTACATTACTTGTTTGGATTTATTTCTGCCCTGGATCTCATTCTGTGCCCCCCCCCCCTCGATACTGGGGATTGAACCCAGGGACATTCTACCTCTGAGCTACACCCCAGCTCTGTTTTATTTTTTATTTTGAAACAGGGTCTCACTAAGTTGCTGACCCTGGCTTTGAACCTGCAATCTTCTTATCTCAGCCTCCCAACTACTGGGATTACAGGTGTGCGCCGCCACTCCAGGCTCATTCTCACTTTTATGCTTTTTTTCTTCCAAGTTTAACCATGTAGTACAGGAACTTAAAATGTGAAGTCCAGCAGTAAAAGGCTCAGGTTGTTCCTCAGCTCCTATAAGGTTTTTTGCATATATCCTTTGCTGTTATATTTCATGAAACTGTGCAGTATCTAACATGTGGCCATAAAGGTGGTACCTGTAGTAGATTAAATAGGAATAGTTCCTCTTGGGAAGCTGGTAGTGTATTGATTTAGAGCAGTGGTTCTCAAACTGGGCTGTAGAAAAGCAAGGACTTGATGACTTGTAGAAATGCAAATGCTCAGGCCTCACTGTGAAACTGTCCAATCAGGAATTCTGGTGATGGCCCAGAATTGTGTTTTTAACAGGGTCTTCTGGTACTTGTGAGACACCTAGGTTGTAGAACTCTGTTGTATACCACTGGCTTCCAGACTCTTCTCTCCCTGAACTTTGGACTGCTAGGTAGCAAACCACCTAGAGGCTTAGAGGTATTTAAGACATTAAAGCTGCTCCCTATTTTGTTATTTCTCAGAGTTTTCCCAAAATTGATCTTTTTTTTTTTTTTGAGGTACTGGAGATTGAAAAAAAAAGCGATATGCAAACCTGTGTGTAGATAGTACTTCATGAGTACAGGGAGACATAACAGAAGAGTTGAAGAAGAACTGACTAAAATTAGAAGGAGTAGGTGGTGATTTTGTCCATAGTAACCTATTTTCTTTTTTTTTTGCAGTACTGGGGATTGAACTCAGGGGCGTTCTGCCTCTGAGCTACACCCCCGGCCCTATTTTTTTTATACTTTATTTTGAAACTGGGTCTTGCAAAGTCGCGGAGGGCCTCACTAAGTACCTGAGGCTGGCCGCGAACCCGGATCCTCCGGTCTCTGCCTCCCAAGTACTGGGATTACAAGCATGTGCCACCACACCCGGCCATAACCTATTTTCAAAGTTTAACTGTAATGTTTTGGAAAGAAAGCAAGGTGTTATGTCCTTGCAACAAATGCAGCAAGTTAGATCTATGGGGGGGGATGATTTAATCAGACTTTGAAAAAGTATATGGCAGATATCTTTTATGTGATAAAACTTAGTTGAAACTAGTCAAGAGGATTTGGAATGAACCTATTTTGGTGAAAATTCAATATAAGAAGTTAATCAGAAGCAATTGGAAGGATTAAGTTGACTAGAAAACTATTAAACTATCTTGGTGTCCAGATGGAGTTGATGTTTCTGGAGAGAAATCAAGATACTTCTCAGTACACATGGTTTTCCTCCTTAAGAAAGTGTTTGTCTCATTAGAACCCCATTGTCTAATTGGATCAGTTTTTCAAATGTTTTATTTTCTCCCTCTTGTCCCATCCCTTCACCTCTCAGATCTCAAACCAAGATCCTTTTTATGTATTGCACTGAGTTGTAATGTGTATATTTCTCTGTTGAAAATATTGTTTAATGTTAGACACTAAAGGTAAGTTAGGGTAAACAGTTAAGGCAAAACGTTTGGTGTTTAAAAAAGACACGAGACTTATTTTCCTTATCTTTACTTAATTTACAAACTTTAAAATTCTTTATATGTAGGCACCCTTTTTTTCTTATGTAAGAGTCACTAAAATATTATCTCATTTAGTCTCCAAAGTTTTGTTTTTAGAGAGTGATAGTAATGTTACTCTAAGAGCTTCTTTTTCTGATTTCTCTTTGGCGTGTGTGCGCACGTCTATGTATTTCAGTAGTTCCAGTGGCAACGTAAGCAGCAGGAAGGACGAGACGCGTGCTCGAGACACCTATGTCTCGTCTTTTCCTCGGGCACCCAGCACTTCTGACTCTGTGCGGTTAAAGTGTAGGGAGATGCTCGCCGCAGCTCTCCGAACAGGAGGTGAGTTTGGTGTGTGTGTATTGCTTCTCAGCCCTTTCTTCACATCAGCACTGCCGTCCTGATGATAGCTGCCCACCTCTGCTTAGCCCAGGGAGAATCATGCTGACCTGGCCCCCGAGGAGTGTGCAGAAGAGGAGGATGGGCCGTCTGCTTCTTACTGTGTAATTCCAAGAGATAGATTCCCTCTAATATAGTCATGTTTTTCCTGATTCACAGTTACTGTAAACTTGCTCCCCACAAATCTTTTCTTTCCTTGCATTTACTCTGCAAACGAATGGCTCTGCTTTCCCATTGAGAGTTAGCAACACTGAATGGTTAGTATGACATGTAGTGTGTACGTTTTGTATTCACAATTCCATTTTCTACTTTCTTGAAAGTAGAAAAGCAATCTTTTTTTTGTGGTGCTGGGGATTGAACCCAGGGGCATTCTACCTCTGAGCTACACCCCCAGCCCTTTTTTTATTCTTCATTTGGAAACAGGGTCTCACTAAGTAGCTGAGGCTGCCGCGAACCCGGATCCTCCAGTCTCAGCCTCCCAAGTACTAGGTTACAAGCGTGCGCCACCACACCCGGCTTCAAAAGCAATCTTGATGTGTATTTAGGGACTTAATTTGAAGGTATCTAACCTTAGCGTGCAAAATTTTGGCTTTAAAGTTTCATACACAATGAAATATTATGTAATACCCCATAAATATGTACATTTTATATGTATCAGTTTAAGAAAGATAATGTAATACACAGGAATATTTGTTATTTTATGCAAATTCATCCTTTTTCTTTTCTGCTATGCTAGCCATAGCTAGTCCGATCTGTTTTTCTCATTTCTCTGGCCTAGTGTTGACCGCAAGCTGACATATTCTCTGGCTGCATCACTTTACCACTTGCCTCAAGTCCAAATTTCCTGTCTCTTTACATATATATATGTTTTTTTCCTTCCTAGTGTATTATTTCCTTGTATCCTTTGAATATTGGTGTAGGAGTCGGCTGGGTGTCTGTGTGTGACTGGCAGGTAAAATGAATGGTTCATAGCACTAAAGCCCGAGTCACAGGAGACAAGACAGTTCTTTCTGTAGCTTTCTCTACTCTCTGCTGGAACAGTCAGAATTTATGGAGTTGTGGAATGAGGAATTGCTTGCTAGAGGAATTACTTCCCCACAGCTGAGGGCAAAGGAGTCATCAAGGCAGGAGCACTGTGGATATTAGGTGAATCCCAGAGGAGGAGTCTAATGGGTAGTGAGAGCAGGTGTGAATTAAACGTAACAGATTCTTTATATGAAGCAGCTGGGGTTGAGGAAATAGGAAAATGCAGTTTACTTACCCGTACTGGGATTTTCCTTTAATGTGTGACACTATCTTGACAATTCTGTATGCCTGTTTTTAGACGACTACATTGCCATTGGAGCTGATGAGGAAGAACTGGGATCTCAGATTGAGGAAGATATCCTTTCTGTGCATTTTCATAATTGTTTTAAGTAATGTACTAGGCTAATTATAATTTTTCTGATATATAATTCAAATGTTCTGGTATATCCCTCCTTCCATCCTTCCCTCCCTCCCTTCAGGTTGAACCCAAAGGCATTCTAACCCTGAGCTACAACCTCAGCCTGATTTTATTTTTTATTTTGAAACAGAGTCTCAGTAACTTGGCTGAGGCTGGCCTCGAACCTGCAATCCTGTCTCAGCCTCCCAAGGACTGGGATTACAGACGCAAACCACTGCACCCGACAATTTTCCTTTCTTTCTTGTATTGCTTTGATCAGAGGGGAGATGGGAATTCATGTCAACTTATTCCATTTGTTTTTCTTGTCACTCAAAAAAGTAAGCCACATGGTGTGGATAGCATTTTAATTTTCTGCCTTGCAAGTTGAGAATGTAGCCTCTGAATTTAAGTTGTGCAAAGGGGCAGGGAAAGCACATACACACACGTAAGTGAGAGGATTCCTCAGTGTGGGGCCTCAGCAGAGCACACACAGTCCCCTGAGCTCGTTATCCTGGAGGGAAGAGTGTTCGTGCTGGGCATTATGAAAAGGGCCCAGGGAGAGGGGTCCTGAAGTGGCACGGAAGCAGGGAATAGCTGAGTGACAGTGTGGCCTAGGACTGCCCTGCTTGAGGAAGGAGGCTCCTCCAGCGCCCAGCCTCAGATGTGGCCTGACCCTCTGTGGAGCAGAACCTGCTAAACCAGCTTCTTGCTGAGCTGGGAGAGGAGAGGAACCTTGGTGGCCCTTCTATGTCTCTTTTCAGAAGCCCCAAGGGAATCACTTGGCTGTGGCCATTGAGACTTAGGACACTAAGTGGAATTCAGATTTGGGCAAGTTAAAGCTTGTGTGAGTGCAAGCTCCTTTTTAAAAATGTGCTCCCTTGGGTTGAATTACCTGAGTTCGTTTTTGAAACACTATTGATTTGCATGCTGCTCTCATTAAATGTAAAGTAAAAATACTAACGCTATTATTTGCCAGTTATGGATCAAAGTCAGAAACAGTTCCTTGTTTTTAACTTGATCTAAATTGGAAACAGTTTTTATGAACTACTTAGAAATTACAGGAGTCCTTATTTTGGCAGAACAGGAAAACAGTGGTCTTAACTTCATGGTTTAACCTTTTTTCCTTAATGGCCAAGTACCTATATTTCAAGAAATAAGGAATACGGACATGAAATACAAAAATCGAGTACGAAGTAGGATATCAAATCTTAAGGATGCCAAGAATCCAAATTTAAGGAAAAATGTACTATGTGGGAATATTCCTCCTGACTTATTTGCTAGGATGACAGCAGAGGTGAGTATACCTGTAGGTAAAGTTTCTGTGATGTGATTGCGTGATATCAAATGTAAAGCCTGTTTAAATCACAAAGTACTATCTAGATATTGCATATATGATAAATTATTAGCTGTTCTAATATATACTAGATAAATTATAATTATTAATTACTGGGATGTTTATACTTAGGTTTATTAATAATTAGGCTAATAAATACTAATTCGATTATTAAATCTATTGACATTAATGCTTTGACCCTTCTCTACCTTTATGATGTTTTGAGTGATACAATAAATCATCTAAAATCAAAAGTATTTTACTTTCTGTGACTTCATAAAGAATTGTGAATCTCTGCTTGCAAATAGTCTTGTACCCTCTAAGCATTTTTTAATGGTTAAACACTATAAACTGGCCACATCTTACTGATTTTTTTCTTAAATTTATATAAGGAATGATGGAAAAAATGAAATCCATAGAGGTTGCTGTATGTAGACAAAATGTTTCATAGACAATAGCTATAGCATGCCTACAGTTTGTTTGTTTGTGGTACTGAAAATGGAATCCAGGGGCATTCTATCTCCGAGCTACACCCCCAGCCCTATTTTATTCTTTCATTTTGAAACAGGGTCTCACTAAGTTGCAGAGGACCTCATCAAGTTGATGTGGCTGTCCTTGAACCCTGTGATCCTCCTTTCTCATCCTCCAAGTACTGGGATTACAAAGTGCGCCACCACGCCTGGCTCTACAGTTTACGAAGCATCCAAGAGAGTGAATTTGTCTTTCTACATAGCTTATAAGAATTTCTATATTTAAAAAATTGTTTTAGAAATCCTGTTATACCAGGCACAGTGGTGCATTTCTGTAATCCCAGTTACTCAGGAGGCTGAGGCAGGAGGATAGCAGATTTGAGACCAGCATGGGCAGCTTAGCTAGACCCTATCTCACAGTTAAAGAAAAAAGGGAGGCTGGGGGCGTAGCTCAGTGGCAGAGCACTTCCTAGCATGCATGAGGCCCTGGGTTTGACTTGCAGTACAGAAAAGGAAAAAAATCCCATTAAAAGTAATTCAAGCTTTACAAAGCAGAGAACATAGTGTAATAAGGTCCTGTGTATCTATCACCCCAAACTTCCAAGTATTTTTGAGAATTAGTCACCCTTTTATCTCTTTTTTTCCCCTTTGAGTGTATTTTAAACAAATCCCATATATATCTTTTACCTTTATATATTTTGGAGATATTATTAGAAGTATGGGGTTTTTTTGGTACTGGGGATCGAACCTAGGGCATTGAGCTTACAAGGCAAGCACTTTACCACTGAGCTACATCCCAGCCCAATATTTTTTTTAATACAACTACATTGTCATCTCTACATCTAACAAAACTAAAAATAATTCCTTGGTATTATGTAATGTCTAGTTTATATTTTCCTGATTATGCATTTTCTTTTTATAAGGACCTAACTTGTACACATTACCTTAAATTTGGTCTACTGTTTAATCTAAAGCAGTCTCTTGCCAGGCGTGGCGGCACACACTTGTGATCCCAGTACTTGGGAGGCTGAGACAGGAGGATCACATGTTCACAGCCAGCCTCAGCTACTAAGTGAGGCCCTCTGCAACTTAATGAGACCCTGTTTCAAAATAAAGAATAAAAAATAGGGCCGGGGGTGTAGCTTGGAGGTAGAATGCCCCTGGGTCAATCCCTGGTACTGCAAAAAAAAAAAACAAAACAAAACAAAAACAAAAAAAAAAATAAATAAAGCAGTCTCTCTGCTGCCCCATAAGTCCCCCCTGCTTATTCCCCTTATGACCTTGCAGTTCTGTGTCCCACAGGAGGGCTTTCTTCCGCACTCGCAGTGTGTGTGAATGTGTCTGTTCCTCTTGCCATGTGATTGTTTTCTGTGCCTTCTGTGTTCTGTGCACTGGAGTTCTGTAGGCGTGACTGCGTTCACGCTCAGCGTGTTTCCTGTATGGATACTTGGTAAGTGATGCTTTTCACTTCAGTTGCATCACATCAGGAGGCACAGAGCATCTTTTTTTTTCAGAACTGGGGATTGAACCCAGGAGCATTCTACCTCCGAGCTACCCTTCCAGCCCTATTTTTTATTCATTATTTTGAAACAGGGTCTTACTAAGTTTCGAGGGGCCTCACTAAGTTGCTGAGGCTGGCTGCGAACCCGTGATCCTCCTGTTTCAGCCTCCCAAGTACTGGGATTACAAGTGTGTACCACCGCGCCCAGCCAACAGCATTTGATGCTCTTGGTGTACTGAGATTTGTCAGTGGGTTTGGATAGTGACAGTGATTTGGCCATTTGAGTGTGTGTGTGTGTGTGTGTGTGTGTGTGAGAGAGAGAGAGAGAGAGAGAGACTGAGAGACTGAGACTAGGGATTGAACCCAGGGACATTCTATCTCCAAGTTACACCCCCAGACCTTTTTCATTTTTTGTCTCAAAACGGGGTCTTGCTAGGTTGCTGAGAGTCTCACTTTGTTGCTAAGGCTGTCCTCAAAGCTGCACTCCTCCTGCCTCAGCCTCCCAAGTACACCATGACTGGCTACCAATAATTCTTTGGCATTGGTTGTCCTACTGAAATAACCAATTCAGGCAAGGATCATCAGTGGATGAACTCATTAGATAGAAGGTCAGTGGAAGCCAGGCGTGGGGGCACATGCCTGCAATCTCAGTGCTTGGGAGGCTGAGACGGGAACTGCAGGTTCGAGGGCAGCCTCAGCAACATAGTGAGACTCAGCAACCTAGCGAGACCCTGTTTCAAAACAAAACAAAAAAAAAGCCGGGGGTGTAGCTCAGAGGTAGAATGCCCCTTGGTTCAATACCCAGTACCACACACACACACAAATTATTTATAAAATTCTGTCATTGTTTTCACATTTATTAGCTAGGGGGCGTGGTGGCGCACGCTTGTAATCCCAGTACTTGGGAGGTTGAGACAGGAGGATTGCAGGTTCAAAGCCAGCCTTGGCAACATAGGAGGCCCTCCACAATTTAGTGACACCCTGTTTCCAAATAAGAAATAAAATAAGGCTGGGGGGTGTAGCTCAGAGGTAGAATGCTCCTGGGTTCAGTCTCCAGTGCCACAAACAAAAAGGAGGGGGCAGGAAGAAGTATTTTCCCTTATAAACTCGAGCTGTTGATCACCTTGTGGAATGCATAGGAAAGGCAGGATAACTGTAATTCTTTCCTGTTATCAATTATCAGAATGAGGAGTTGGTGCCCTAGTTAATCCTAGGCTTTGTTTGTTTCTACATGTGTGTGCCCTTTTCTAAAGTATTGTCAGAGACAATACTTTATTTTTTTTCTCTAGTGGGGATTGGTTCTGTACAGTAATTTAATTTGATGGCTGAAGAAATTACCCTATTCCTGGCCATAGACACTCCTTCAAGTGTATCCCTGTTCCATCTGACCAACCGCGGCAGTGTCTGGCAGCTTCGGTGCTTTCTGGCACGTGACCCTGGCCTGTCCTTGCACGATTTTTACCTCAGAACTGGAATCAGACCTTCCCCCAAAGGTCCCTGGCCGCCTTCTGGGGCAGGTGGCAGTGGTATTCAGAGGCCGCCATCTGGGTACTAGAGGTGCTCCGTGCTACAGGTTTGCAGTGCTTATAGCCTGTAGTACTTAAATCCAGTTTCCACATACAAGCCTATCAGTGCTTGAAGTAATTTCAAAAGGAAACAAGTTCTTATAAGTGCCCTGAGGAGAAATGTTAATTTTATACTTTCAAAATTTTAAAAAGCCTGTTTTAGGTTTTTTTTTTTTTTTGGTGGTACGGGGGGTTGAACCCAGGGACATTCTACCTCCGAGCTACACCCACAGCCCTATTTTTTATTCTTTATTTTGAAACAGGCTCTTGCTAAGTAGCTGAGGCTGGCCGTGAACCCGAGTCCTCCGCTCTCAGCCTCCCAGGTACTGCGACTACAAGTGTGTGCCACCACGCCCGGCTCAGTTTTAGTTTTATTATTAAGCTAATGGAACATAAGGCATTCAGGGTATAGGCTCTCTAGAGACGGTGTCTAACTGAATGGTATTGTCACCTCCATCACAGGAAATGGCGAGTGATGAGCTCAAAGAGATGCGGAAGAACTTGACCAAAGAAGCCATCAGAGAGCACCAGATGGCCAAGACAGGTGGCACCCAGACTGACTTGTTCACGTGTGGCAAGTGCAAGAAGAAGAATTGCACTTACACACAGGTTTGTGACTTACAGATGTCTATTTCTTATTAAGAACGCTTGCAACTCCTGTTTAAAAACAAGTAGTAAAGGTAATTAACAAGTATTTGATAATTTTCAAGTGGAAATATCTGTCAATTGAAAGAATACTTTCTTAATACTGATTTCAGTTAATTGAAAATAAGTTGATAAGCCGGGCGTGGTGGCGTCCACCTATAATCCCAGTACTTGGGAGGCTGAGACAGGAGGATCGCAGGTTCAAAGCCAGCCTTGGCAACTTAGCTCTCAGCGACCTAGTGAGACCTTGTTTCTGAATAAGAAAATCAGGCTGGGGGTGTAGCTTGGAGGTAGAATGCCTCTGGGTTCTATCCCTAGTGCCACAAAAAAAAAAAAGAAAAAAGAAAAGAAGTTGATATAGTTACACCTTCATTGAAATAGTTACTATAAAAGCCAAGTCAACAAAATTGATAAAATATGGAATGTAATAGATGACCATGCTATTTTCTAGTAACTGGTAAGTAGCTGGTTACTGGTTGCTGTGTTAATAGGCCGTAGTTCTACTTAGTTTGCAGGACTGTAGAATGTAAGGAAAGTTCTTTACTGTCAAACATGGCATTTGGGTAACTTCGGGCTTAACTGGCTTCCATGTGAAATTCCTTCCTTTTTGTAGCATATTAGTGACTTTTCCATTCATAATATTATGTGATTGACCTTGTTCTTGAATGCTACAGGTTATTTGCTTGAATGTCTGAAAATAGTTATTACCGTTTTAATTTCATTTGCTAAATAGGTTTTTTCTTAATAAAGCTTTTATCATTTTTTAGGGATGCATATAGTTTAGAGAAATACCTTTCTGTCTTTGAGACATTTAGTTTCAGTAATTGTTCTCAGTGGAAAACTTTAGAAATCTATAATCTTGGATAGATAACCTTAATTTTGTGTGTGTGTGTGTGTGTGTGTGTGTGTGTGTGTGTGTGTGTGTGTGT
>PVJS01028235.1:0-25657 GCA_004027185.1 Glis glis
TGTGTGCATGTACGTGCACGTGCGTGTCTGTGTGTGTGTGTGTGTGCATGTCTGTGTGTGTGCATGCATGTCTGTGTGTGTATGTGTGTCTGTGTGTGTACATGCATGTGCGTGTCTGTGTGTGTGCGTGTGTGTCTGTGTGTGTACGTGCATGTGCGTGTCTGTGTGTGTGTGTGTGTGTCTGTGTGTGCATGTCTGTGTGTGTGTGTCATTGTGTGTGCGTGCATGTCTGTGCATGTGCATGCACGTGCGTTTCTGTGTGTGTGCATGCGTGTGTGTGTGCATGTGCACGTGTCTGTGTGTGTGCGCGTGTCTATGCGTGTGTGCATGTCTGTGCATGTGTGTGTGCGCGTGTCTGTGCATATGTGTGCACACATGCACACATGCTCAGGGCTAACGGCGTTCAACTGACATCTGCGCCATACCCAGGAGTTCTAGGTGCTCCTCCCGCGGTGGTCGCGCTTTGATCTCCACAAATTCTCCA
The DNA here is from genome assembly GCA_004027185.1 of Glis glis. Classification (NCBI taxonomy): domain Eukaryota; kingdom Metazoa; phylum Chordata; class Mammalia; order Rodentia; family Gliridae; genus Glis; species Glis glis. Next base: position 485 of record PVJS01028235.1, read on the forward strand.
TTGGTGTATTCTCTGTAAACCACCTTCTTGTACTGAGAGCCAATCCAGTTTTCAGTGTGGTTCATAAATATATCTCCATGTCTGCAAATCAGAAGCATCAGAATTAAGGTTGTCAGAAAGACCTCGAGTGTCTGGGGATACTCTGGAGCCATGCTCCCCAAACCTGACTGTGCACAGGGTCTCCCTGGGGAGCTGGCCTTTTGTGCCACTCTCTGGCACTTTAAAACTCCTCAGGTTCTGATGAGCACAGCCCAGCACCGGCCCACAGCCCACCCCCAGGAACGATCACTCTGCGTGGAGCCAAGCTCAGGGCTCCTAAGGGCCCCTTAGGTTACACTTCTCTCGTGGTACCAACTAACCACACACACACACACACACACACACACACACACACACACACACTTTCCTTGACCACCCTGAACTCCTCCAGGTTTCATATATATCATCCTGTGTGTGTGTGTGTGTGTGTGTGTGTGTGTGTGTGTTACTGGGGATTGAACTGAGGGCATTCTACCTCCATGCTACACTCCAAGCCCTTTTTATTTTTATTTTTTTATTTTGAAACAGGGTCTCACTAGGTTGCTGAGAGTCTCATGAGGTTGCTAAGGCTGTAATCCTCCTTGAACTGGAATCCTCCTGTCTCAGCTTCCCACATACTGGGATTACAGGTGTGGGCCACACACTGGGCTCACACATATCATTCTATACCTTGTGCTTTTTCGTTTTGAAAGATCTCTGCAGTTATATTTTGTGCATGTCCCTATATGCAAACACAGATACAGTTGATTCTTGTTATTCAGGGTTGTTATGTTCTAGAAGGTCACCATGAACACTGAATTAAATTGTCTTTTATGTGTGCTCCTGTTTAAAGATGCTTTACTATATGTTGATGATTCATTTGCACAGAATCCATAGCCAACAGCACTATAACTCATGCCTGAATGAAGCTTCTCCAACATAGGTATTTTCTCCATGAGGCACATCACAGCCTTCTTGTGCTTGGAAACACTAGACAGTGCTTCAGCACTACTCTCAGGGGCCCATTTTGAACAGTGAAATCACCAAAATAAAGCACACCGATGCCAAAACTATGGCAGACAAACAAACAAAAACCCACCAGACAAAAACAAGAAACTTGCCTCCAGCAGGCAACAAGAAGGCAAAAGCCGGGCGTGGTGGCACACGCCTGTCATTCTAGTACTTGGGAGGCTGAGACAAGAGGATTGCAGGTTCAAGGCCAGCCTCACTTAGGGAGACCCTGTTTCAAAATTTTAAAAAGGCAGGTCTGGGGGTGTAGCTCAGAGGTAGAATGCCCTTGGGTTCAATCCCTAGTACCATAAAAAAAATTGTTTGATCTCAGTTGGGAATGTGTGCACAGGCATTTTTCACTGAGAATATCTTTGGCTGAGCACAAACGTGTTGCAAGAATTGATTTTGGTGTTACAAATAAATTTTAGCAAGTAGGTAAGTTTGCAATTATGTAATCTACAAAGAATGAGGATTAACTGCACATGTACATGTATATTTAATCTATTGCCAAAGCAGATCATCACAAAGGATAGATTAGAAAAATCTACAGAGCTGGACATGGTGGCTCACACCTGTAATCCCAGTTACTTGGGAGGCTGAGGCAGGAGGATGGTGAGTTTGAGGCCAGCCTGGGCAACAGCATGAGACCCTGTTTCAAAGAAGAAAAAGAAAGAGAAAGAGGGAAGGAGGGAAGCAAGGAAAGAAAAATCTATCAACTTTATCTCCAAATATGATGAGTCTCAGCCAGGCATGGTGGTGCATGCCTAGAATCTCAGTACTTGGGAGAATGAGACAGGAGAATCAGGTTTGTGGCCAGCTTCAGCAACTTAGGGAGGCCCTCATAAACTTAGTGAGACCATGTTTCAAAAATTAAAAAGTAAAATAGACTGGGGTGTAGCTCAGAGGTAGAACGCCCCTGGGTTCAATCCCCAGTGTCACACACACACACACACACACACACACACACACACACACACACAAAAGACAAGTCTCAACATCCTTCTCTCTCCCCTCTCTGCATTAGCTGCCTGCATTCTAATCCTCGCCACCTGCACCACTTACCTGTGTTAACTGGAATTGTTCTTCATCCCTCTCCCTGCCATCTCTACAATGCCCTTCCCTCTATTCTCTATGCTGCAGGCACAGTAAACCTCAGCTATAACTTTGGCCAAGTTTCCCCTTGTGGAAAACCTTTTCATGGTTTCCCACTGCAAAACTCCTCAGTTTGCCTGTCAAGCCCCTTCACTGTCGGCCTTTGCCACCGCCTAAGCCCCGTCCCCAACAATGGCCCCACACTCTGTACTCTGGTCATTCTGAACATTCACTTTCTTGAACATGAGGTACATACTCTCTCTCCCCTCCAGGCTTTTTTTTTTTTTTTTTGCGGTACCGGGGATTGAACGCGGGGGCGTTCTACCTCCGCGCTACACCCCCGGCCCTATTTTTTTATACTTTATTTTGAGACCAGGTCTCACGAAGTTGCGGAGGGCCTCACTAAGGAGAGAGAGAGAGAGAGAGAGAGAGAGAGAGAGAGAGAGACAGGGAGGGAGGGAGAGAGAGAGAGAGAGTGCTCGTGCCCGTGCAGGAGCTGAGGCTGGCTGGGAACCCAGATCCTCCGGTCTCCACCTCCCAAAGTACTAGGATTACAAGCGTGTGCCACCACGCTCGGCTCCCCTCCAGGCTTTTATATACGTTGATCCCTCTGACAAGAAAGGCCTCCCACCACTTCCCTGGCACACTGGTCACATCCCAGCGCAGAGACGACTTCCTCCAGGAAACTCTCCCTGACCACCTACCCTCTCCCCACCTTTCCCCGTGACAGGACTATGTCCTGAGCTTTCACTGCACCCCACACTGCCACTCTCTTACAGGTGGCCTCCCTCCATATGTCTTCCTACGTCTTCCTCAGGGACCTGAACTCAGTGTGGGAAAGGACCTCATCTGTCCTCCACACTGATTCACCAGCACTTTGCACAATGCCCAGCACATAGTAGGTATTCAAAAACATATATACTTTCTGCCTTACACTGTATGTTTTCTAAAGGAAGAGAACATTTCTCCCACTTTTATTTTCCTGGAGTCCTAGTAACAATTGTGGTGATGACCAGCACAGACCCTGGAGCCACATTGTACTGGTTCCCAGCTTTCCTTCTCTGCAAAATGGGGTGATAATAAAGCACCCACAAAAAAGGGTTGATGTGAGGGTTGCATGAGTTAATAACTAAATCACAGCCGGGCGTGGTGGTGCACACTTGTAATCCCAGTACTTGGGAGGCTGAGACCCAAGGATCTGGGTTCACAGCCAGCCTCAGCTACTAAGTGAGGCCCTCCGCAACTTAGTGAGACCCTGTTTCAATATAAAGAATAAAAAATAGGGCTGGGGGTGTAGCCCAGAGGCAAAATGCCCCTGGGTTCAATCCCCAGTACTGCAAAAAAAAAAAAAACTTAAATCACTGTGTTAGGTACATATTAAGTACCATGTAAGTGCTTTATCATCATCTCGTGAGGATATTGCATGGATCCTGGGCAAATGCTGACTGAATGGATCCAGCATGATGTGAGGGTCATATTATATATGGTTTGTAAAAACCTCAGCAAAATGCCTGGTTCCTAGGGGGTGCTCAGTAGCTGACGATTCTTATGGTGAATCCTAGGATGTTTAAGTCATAAACATATTAGTCTACAAACATAAGAGTTCTAGGAATATAACTTTGTTTTTCTATACCTATTTTATTTCTGTTTTCAAATTCCCTCCCACTGCACAAACTTGCTACAAAGAATTGTGCTGGTAACCCCATTTGTTCCTTTTCTGGGATCCTGAGCCTTTCCCAGAATGTTATTAGGAAACCCCAAAGAAAGACTTCCAGGTCCCAAGGTGAGGCAGAGGGTCTGTGCTGATCAGGACAAGAAATGTCTTAAAGATAGCCTGCACCTAAAGGTGGTTCAAAAACCAAACGTGCCCCCACCATGGCCTCAGGGCAAAAAGCAGAGGCGTGGGAACTGGGCTGCTACCTACAGAGGTGCTGTAGATGCACCACTGGAAGAACTTATCCTTTCAATTTTGTTCTGAGTTTTTATCTTTTGAATTTGGTGTACTTTGAACATGTGAACATGTCCCTATCTTACTTTACATTTATTTATGGGCAATAACCAGAGTGTCAGGAAGAGGGTTGGCATTTTACCCCTCCTCCTCACCAGTACCTCTCTCTCCTATATCATTGGCGAGAGAGTCCCAGAGACTGAAGCTAGACTTTCCTGCTAGGCCAGAGGGATGGGGGCTTCAAACAGAAATTAAAATGAGATGTAAAGAAAAAAGAAAAAAAGGAAGGCTCTATTTCCTACACAATGGGCTAAGATTGTACACACACCAAAATTATTACACAATTATTTCTTCAATCATGGCAACCACTTAATGAAGTAATCATTTTAGAAAAGACTGAGTTAGCTAAGTGTGGTGGCACATGCCTGTAATGCTAGTACTTGGGAGGTGGAAATAGGAGGATCACAGGTTTGAGACCAGCCTCAGACCCTGTTTCAAAACAAACATATATATAAATATATATATAAATATATATATATTTAAAGGGTTAGTGGTGTACCTCAGAGGTAAAATGCCTCTGGGTTCAATCCCTAGGACCAAAAAATAAAAAGAAGACCAAGTTAGTATTCATTTCATTTCCACTGTGCCAACATTGGTCTTGAACTTGTACAACAGCACTGGCTTCCCAGCGGGTAGGAGTCTGGTTTAACAAATGGGTTAGTGACTAATGAGACGGATTTTTAATCCTCCTGTCCCTGAGGCAAATCTTCAACATAGTCTCTGGGTTTTTTTTATTTATCCATAAGGTGGCGCTGTTATACTCTCTTTTCTAGGAACATGAAACCTCAAAACAAAGGCCAACAAGTTAGGCAAAAAACAAATGTGTTAAGATTAGGAACAACAGAGTGTGGAGTGGTTTGTGTGCTTCACAGCCAAAGAGGATTGTATGAGGTGTGGGGAGGGGAGTGTGGAGTGAAGCCAGATGGAACTGGGGCACACAGACAGCATGGTATGTTGGAGGAAACATGGCTTTTCCCTTCGAAAGGCCTATGTTCAATTCCAACTCTGCCAAGAACAAGGTTGACAACTTGAGTTTTTGCACCCAAGTCTCCTTGTCTGTGTAGCAGGACCGCAATACTCAAGCTTGGGGTTGTTGCAAGCAGAGTGTTAACTTTGGGAGAGGAGATCTGAGGTCAGTGCCTGACTCCATCCTGGTACACCTGGGGAACGTGTCCCTGGGCTCTTGGAGGAGGGTGGTCGAGGACCAATCCTCACAAGCTTGCATGCGCCTGAAGCATTGACGATTTCTTGGCATGTAGCAATGGCTCACCTCACTTACAAAGGAGGGTCAACCTTGGGACTTTATGGGTACAAGGCCTAGTAGAGAGATCTGTTCTTCCCATCACAACTCGGGATCTCTCCCAAGGCAACGTCCTCCTCCCTCTCCTTGGCTGTCCCCCACGGGCTCAGCCACAGCTGGACCAATGGCTATCCTCAGCCCCCTCCCTGCGCTCCCCAGCCTGCAGCAGCCCATCCGCCCACCCAGGATCTACACACCTCCACCTGCTCTGGCCCCTTTTGTCTTCCAGTCCCACGGTCGCTGGGCGATCCACCCTTTCCCCTAAACCGTTTCCCTCTGCGCTCAATGACACACCCATTCATCCATCAGCCACACGGCAGACCGGTCACCACGAGGGAAGGTACGCCGAACCCGCTGCGGAGCGCCTCGGGTGACCTCAGCCTCCCTTCAGGGCACAAAAGTAAAAGCTTCTGTCTGCCAGATCAGTGCCGGCGAACCCCGGGCCTTTTTAGGTTCCTTGAGCGAGTGACGCCTACAGAGCATGCGCATTCCCACGGAAGAGACTTGGCGGCACGGCCTGCGGTACCTTTCCCCTCCTGCGTCCAAGTGCTGCTTTTCGAACTCCCAGTTTTTGTTAGGGGCATAATCCCATTCTACCTCTTCAGCAGCGATGTAAAAGGTTCTTATCATCCCGTAGGGCTGCTCAGAAGGGTCCCTGTTGCCACAGCTGTTGACCTCATATATCGAACTCATGCCTCTGGAGAAGTGGTGTATGGTAGAACAAAACACCTTGAAAATGCCTGAAAGAGAAAGGCTCCGCATCACGAGCGCTGCGCGGCTTGCTTGTCGCGGGTTGCTGGTGTGCTTTTTTTTTTTTTTTTTTTTTTTTTTGCGGTACTGGGGATTGAACCCAGGGGCATTCTACATCCGTGCCCCACCCCCAGCCCTATTTTTTATTCTTCATTTTGAAACAGGGTCTCACTAAGTTGTGGAGCGCCTCATTAAGTAGCTGAGGCTGGCCGCAAACCTGCGATCCTTCTGTCTCAGCCTTCCAAGTACTGGGATTACAAGTGTGTGCCACCACGCCCGGCTCCCCAGCTCTATTTTATTTTTTTATTTTGAAACAAAAAAAATCTCGCTAGGTTGCTGAGAGCCTCACTAAGTGCTGATCTGCTTTTAACAATCTACATGTTTTATTCCAAAATCAATAACTGGTAAAACGGAGTGTGTGTGTGTGTGTGTGTGTGTGTGTGTGTGTGTGTGTACAAGCACGCTGTGTTTTTTGTTTTTTGGTATTGAGCATTGAATATAAGGGCATTCTACTCCGAGCTACACCCCCAGCCCTATTTTATTATTATTATTTTTCAATTTTGAAACAGGGCCTCGCTAAGTTGCTGAGTGTCTCAGTATATTGCTGAGCCTGGCCTCGAACCTGCGATCCTTCTGTCTTAGCCTCCAAATTACTGGGATCACAGGTGCATGCCACTATGCCTAGCAAGGTGGATTTTTAAAATATCAGTTTTATGGTATTTTATTACCAGCCCCCAAGGAGAATAAATAGTTTTAAATATATATACATATACTTCTGGAGAAAGAAAATACCATCTGAAATTCATTTGTAATGGAAAACTAAATCTTATAATGTGGTTACAAAGAAATGACTTTTCTGGATCTTCTCCATTACACACACCTACCAGAAGGTAGTCAGTCCTGGAAAATCACCGAGAGGTATAGGTATCTTAGTCCAGCCCAGCTTAAAAAGAACTAATTAACTGTAAAGATGACTAGTTCAAATTAGGCCACATTTCTGAAGTAATAGATTTTGCCCTAAAGGATTTCATGAACTATAAAGCACAATAAATTTGTAAGCTATGATTATTATTAAAGCCAAATGTATTACTTCATGAGGGCCTTGAGCAAAGGAGGTTCTCATGTTCAATGGTTGCTAAGTCTACATTATGCCAAATGAAAAGGAAAAGAAGAAACCAACTAGATTTCTCTACATAATGTCAATAATCGTGTCAGACTGAAAGTTAAGTAATTTTTCAAACTGAATTTTCTAGATGCACTGACATCAGGCAGATATATCCTAATTGAACTCACCATAAAAATATTTGAAACCAAATATTGAAGATACTACCTCAACGAAATTATTGGATCAATAGGTCTTCCCTTTCTCTTCATGGTCAGTGATTAGGGTGCCTAACATTAACCCTCTATAATATATGGAGAGAGCTTCAATTTTGTTACACATGTAACTCCAAATATTGTCAAATTATCCCTTCAGGATGAGCAAGAACAGTTGGTTCAATTGGTACCCAAGAGCCCCCATTGAATGGGACCCTCATAAAGAAGGGTCTTTACGGAACCGTGGAAAAGACACCTCTGATGGCAGTCTTGGAAAGACTTCCCTCTGCATGTGTGTGTGTTTCAAGGGAACACATGATATGTCTGTTCATCATGGTTCTTCAGGAGTCAAGGAATTACCTTCTCTAAGAACAAAGAAGAAATGTTTGAGTTGCAGTCAACTGTCTGCTCTATCCATTTTTTTTTTTTTGCAGTACTGGGGATTGAACCCAGGGGCATTCTACCTCTGAGCTATGCCCTCAGCCCTATTTTTTATTCTTTATTTGGAAACAGGCTCTCACTAAGTTATGGAGGGCCTCACTAAGTAGCTGAGGCTGGCCGCGAACCTGGATCCTCCGGTCTCAGCCTCCCAAGTACTGGGATTACAAGCATGTGCCACCACACCCAGATTCTCTATCCACTTTTTGAGCATTCTGAGCTTATAGGAAAGGGAAAAGAATTAGTGAAATGATCAAGCTTTTAGGCAGTCACAGATTTATGCTCAACATAAACCAGAAAACACTGTTATGAAGCTCTTTAGAAGCCTGTGGGGCACATGAGTAATGATCAACGTTCTGGAATAGTCAAATCCCTAAAATTATTCCAGCCAGTTCCATCTTTGAGTGCTTGTTTCTATGGATTAAAATATTTGGCTGCTTCCCAATTCTCTCCTCTCTTTGGTCTTGATGAATGTGTTTTAAAAAAAAAAGCACCTCAGAAGCTGGGCATGGTGCTGCATGTTTATAATCCCACTACTTGGGAGGTTGAGACAGGAGGATTGCAGGTTGGAGGCCAGCCTCAGCAACTTAGCAAGACCCTTAGCATCCTAGGGAGACCCTGTTTCAAAATAAAAAGGTCTGGGAGTATGCTCAGAGGTAGAATGCCCTTGGGTTTAATCCCCAATACCAAAAACAAAACCACCTTGGTTTGGGTGACTCATAATTGGTCACCTACACTAATATAGAAAGGTGAAACATTACATGAAATTTACAAGTTTACAAGACAAAGATTATAGAGCTCTTAGTCTCTGGTAGTTCTTGGGCAATGGTTTTGAAGACTAAACCTCAAGTTATTAACTGATGACACAGAGGCAATTCTGGTGTGAAGTAATGAATTAGCATGTCCATTAATAAATGAGAGTCAGCAAGTACTCATCTTGGGTAGCATATTAGTTTCTTGTTGAGATTGATGAAAAACTTAGGTTGGAAAAACATGTTGAATGCCCATAGCACTCTCTAACCTCACTTTTCATGTGGCAATTAGTGTATGCTCCCATGTGTTGCTTTACGTCATTAGTAAAATTGCTCCAATTCTCTACTTTGCTTGGAATCTTTAAAGGAAGAAGTTCCAGGTACTGACACTTCACAAGGACCTCCACAGACTCCAGACCCAATGCAGCTGCCCTCTGGGGAAACCAAAAGCGCCCAACAGAATGAAAATAGAGAAGTTCCCACCCAAATAGCTCATGTAAAGACCACTGCAAGTCCTTAGTATACAGTGATGGCTACATCCATAGCTCCAGAGCCTGTAGCATCCACTGGGCTGCACATGCCTGGTAGATGCTTCCGAGCAGCAGCTAGTATAAGACTCATCCTTAATAAGAGCAAAAACTTATCCTTTCTCAGGGATGAATTCTCACGGATGTGAATCAAGAGTGTTCACCTAGGATTTGTGTGGCAAAGTCATTTAGAGGCCTTCCCCTTCTGCTTTGTGTATGTTCTCTCCTCTATCCTTTCAAACTATATGTTTGGACTAAAATATTCAGGGTTCTCTGATTCAAATGAAAACTGTATCTGTTTCTACACCCCTCACAGTGCCGTAAGTCTATGGAAGTTCTTCTGGGGGAGGTCTCCCCTAGGCTGAACTGGAATTTGGAAACCTGAGACGGATCCACTAAGTTTACCTGCATGGTCTGGCTGCATGAATACCGTTGTGGACATGTGGGGAAACAGAGCCAGGGAGTCACGATGAGTCCCTCGCAGGTGAATGGTGTTCCCTTGAAAATAAACTCCATGCATGTCGGTGTCAGTGCCCATTCCAATCAAATGCCAGGAAACTCTGTCCTTTTTGCACATGTTTAGGCCTGGCTGGTTGCCATACATATAGCCATTAATAGCTAAATGGAAGGAAGAAACCAGTGAGAGTCCACTCTAATTATGCATACATACCGAAAACACACCATCTTAGTGAAAAAGTATCAGTTTGGGGCAGGAGGTTCCACATGTATAAACTGTATACAGAAGATCCTTGTTATCAGAGAATAAATGGCACTACAGAAAAGCTGTATGGAAAGTCAATTTTAAATGAAGATCAAAACTAACAGTGAATAACAAAAATACTAGAATTATTAAAATTTTTAACAACACATCTTTAAGAACTCTAAGAATTAATAAGGAATAAATCAAATTGTTATCTTGCATAATTTTTTTTTTTGCGGTACCGGGGGTTGAACGCAGGGGCGTTCTACCTCCGCGCTACGCCCCCGGCCCTATTTTTTATGCTTTATTTTGAAACTGGGTCTCACGAAGTTGCGGAGGGCCTCACTAAGGAGAGAGAGAGAGAGAGAGAGAGAGAGAGATAGAAAGAGAGAGAGATACAGGAGAGAGAGCGAGAGCTGAGGCTGGCCACAGACCCGGATCCTCTGGTCTCTGACTCCTAAAGTACTGGGATTACAAGCATGTGCCACCACACCCGGCTCTCTTGCATAATTTTTCTGGCAAAATTGTTTGATGGCATAATATGATTCCCTTTTTTCTACATTTCACTTTTGCACACCATAAAGAGCATCATCCTCAGCCAGGCATGGTGGCACACGCTTGTAATCTCAGTAGTTGGGAGGCTGAGATAGGAGGATCGCAAGTTCGCGGCTAGCCTCAGCAACTTAGGCCCTCCGCAACTTAGTGAGACCCTGTTTCAAAATAAAGAATAAAAATAGGGCTGGCAGTGTAGCTTGGAGGTAGAATGCCCCTAGGTTCATTCCCCAGTACCACAAAAAAAAAATCATCATCCTTAGTAAAAAATACTCATTGACTTCACCAATCTCCCCATACTCTTCTCTAAAACTCTTGATAGAAAGATCATTTTCTTTTGAAGTTCTTATCCTCTTGTCTCCTTTATTAAATGTCTCTTCCTCATTGTTAATTCATTTAATTCTGCCAGAACCTTATTTTCCAATGGCTTTGCATTTGATCCTGGAAGTTATCAGACATCCCTTTACTGATTTCATGGATTCTGCATCATTTGAAAGATTTTTAATGAATTATTATATTTGCATGTCCGATCAGTGGAGAGGGATTTGAGGGGAGTAAGGGAGTACTAAGTTCAAAAAAGGTTAGTTCTTAAGTAAATAAGCTTGTTTTATAACTTTTACTTCCTTGCCTCAGTAAAATAATTGGAGGATAATATTATGCTGAGATCAGAAAGTCAAGGATCCTATGGTTTCTCTCAGATGTGAAAGCTAGAGGGAAAACAGGAAACAAAAGGGAGTCCAGTTAAATGAGGAGAGAGACTACTAGACTAGTGGAAGGTGAATGGTGGGGGGGAGTTGGGGAGGGGAAGAAGGAGGCTTGAGGAAGGGAACAGTTCAAATATATGAAGGTATCACTATATACGACCTTCCATATATGAAGGTCTCACTACCAGTCTCACTAACATGTTTGGGGAGCGAGGAAGAGGGAACGGGGTGGGATACTGAGGAAAAATATACCAAGTGATGTGTGCATGTATGAATGTATCACTTTGAATCTCACTCTGATGTATAATATCAATGAACCAATAAAAGTATGAAAAAATAACTGAAGGGTATTTAATGATTACTTAGATATGACGACCCTCTGTGCTTCCTGAGTAGCAAATCAATTTTATATTTTACATTAACCCCAACCTATCAATAATAGCACCTATTGATAATAGCTATCTGGAGCAATGCCTTCAGAAGAATTTAGAAACCACATTCCCAATCTTTGAGGATGAGCGTCATGATTGAATAGCAATGTCTTATTGGTGAGTACACATAATTATAATTGTGCTTGATGTCCCTAAGAGAGATAAATATTCGATCTCCCTCCTACTCCCTATTAACATCCATAATAGGAAAGAACAAGAAAGCCACAAATGACCTTCTGGTATAATCTTATTGTCAAGTAAAATTACTTTTTACTTCTGGGTCTGCAGACCCAGTGGGACTTGGCAATCTTGCTTAAGTCTGGAATCATTAGTAGAAATTCCAAGAAGCCCTGGGGCTTCTGAGAAAAGCATGCATTCAGGAGGAAAACTTTGATAATACTTTTGTAAATAAATGATTTAAATCTTATTCTTTGAATGTTAATGAGTATTAGCATAAATCAGGGTACCAATAAATTTAGAATTTGTCTGGCTTGGTAAAGAATCTTTTCTTGACTTGGAACTCTTGCTTAAAGCTTCTCTTTCTTGATCATTCTTTCATTCATCAAACACCTTTTGAATCCAGTCTATATAATAGATGTAAATCATTGTACCATGTGAGGCCCCTTCTCCTTAATTTCATTGCTTTCTTTCTCCCACTCCATGAAAGCAAGACTGGAACTAGACATTAATTAACAACTAAGGTGAAATTTGAATTAAGATATGTTATTTTCCTTGAACTTTGCTTTAAAAATGACATATCCTACATTTCTAAAATATGAGAATGAGTTTCATATTACCAAACCAGGTTAGGGCTGAATTTGACATGGTCCATTCAGTTGTTAATAGTTTCTCTATAAAGGTTTCTCTGGTGATAAATTTCTTTTTAACTTGGATTCCGCACTAAAGAATTACTAGTTCCTTGATTCCAGCTCAGTTTCCCTTTTTTTACTCACTACTAAGAAGTTCAGAAACAAATTTCATGTTTTTGGTATAGCAAAATTTTCCAAAGATGATATTGAAAAGGCACTGTTCTATGCTTTCCAGTGGTTCAGGAAGGACTCTGTTGGAACTGAGCATCAAGGACTGTGGGAGTCTGTGACCTGGTTATTGTGGGTTACTTGTAACCTTTGGAATTTTTTGGTTCCCTTAGCTGGGAGAAAGGCTAGGGGCTATTTATTCTTTCATAATATTTTTAAAGGCAACAAATAGATGTTATGCTTGGTCCTAAAACCAGCAGTTTAACACCATCATGATGCTTGCTTTAGCACCTTTGTCAGATGCACATTCTTGCAGACATTGACTTTGGGCTCTTGCTCATTACTCTGCCACCTTAGGTAATGTGCTCAAGATTAATGAGAATTCTGTTAGTTACAACCAATTACCAGGTGGTTTGCTACTGTAACACTTGATATAAAGACAGGCAGGGAAAGAAAATTAAGTGATTTATCCCAAATGAAAATCTGGGATAGGAATGGCTAGTATTTTACAAATTAGCCTTTCAGCAGTTGTTAATACTACTTGATTAGAGATGCCTAGCTGTGTAAGATTATCTCCTATTATCTCTTGGGCTTTCAGATGAGTGCTATTGCAAGCCCAAGGGAGAGTGTTGGCAGTAATTTTTCATATTTCCGATGGGCTGTGATCTTTGCTAGTTCAAATTCTGTGTTGCCTGATCTAAGGCTGATTAGGTATTTTAGAAGTGATAATTAAGTTTCATAACAGCTCTGAGAGATACCTTGTGGAGCTGAAGGCATGAAGTAACTTCCTTCATGACCAAGTACAATATCCAGGAGACCAAAATTAAGCAATTAAAACATTCCAAACATGCTCACTTGAAATGCAATGAAGCCTTTCCTTTACAGGAGGGAAAGTCAATTATCATACCATGCATTCGGTTGGATTTCACAAACTCTTTGTCTTCCTTGTCAATGCTGAAGGGATGCCATGTAAACTTCTGAATATTTTCATCAAGATACCTGCTCAGATTCTCATCAAAGACTGTGAACAGTAGGTAAAATTCCTTGTCTATTCCTTTCTATACAGAAGAAAAATAAATACATTATTAAAAGAGACAGCTTGCATTGATTCTTAGTACTGATTCACTTTCAAATTTCACACAAACTGGTTTAGGGTTGGCCAATATTAGCTATAGATTCACCATGTCATTTTGCAAGTCAGGATCCTGGGCATGACTCTGATGGGTTCACTTGATACCCAGAAAATGTGTCTTTCTCATTATAGCCTTCCCCCTCTCGTGTGACTTCCTGCAAGGAATCATGTCCCTGCTAGAAGCCTTTCTACACTGTGGCACAACTGTCTTCAGGCTTATTGTCATGATTATTAAAAACCAACGGAGCTGGGTGTGGTGGCTTGTAATCCCAGTACTTGGGAGGCGGAGACCGGCGGATCCGGGTCCCAGCCAGCCTCAGCTAATTAGTGAGGCCCTCTGCAACTTCATGAGACCCAGTTTCAAAATAAAGGGTAAAAAAATAGGGCTGGGGGTGTAGCTTGGAGGTAGAACGCCCCTGGGTTCAATCCCCGGTACCGCAAAAAAAAAAAAAAAAAAAACCAACGGCATATCACCTGGTCATATTCTATGACATCTATTCACCTCGGGGAGAAGTTATGATAATTTACTGGAAAGAGATGCAAACAACTTTTTCCATGCTTATCTCTTCACTTGCCTAGGAGAGGCCTGTCCGGGTTTTTACTTATAGAGGGACTGACACATAGTAGGTGTTTTCTAAGTATTTCTTGCACTGAAAATAGTTTTATGTCTGGCCAAATGGATTTTTCTCTCAACCAAATTTCAGGTATAGGGTGTTTCCGATTACTTTATTTATTTATTTATTTTACTTTCATGAATCTTGTGTAAGTGTTCTCACAATAAATAATATTTGTCTTAGGCAACAACTTCTACAGACTCTAAGGTACTTCTAGCAAACCTCAAAATTACCTCTGAATGGATGCAATAGGGAAAAAATCAGGATTTCCTTGCAAATATTTTCTGGCACTTAATCTCTTTGGCTTAGGTATTTAACTGGTAGGTAGCAAGCTAGTGTACTGGGAAAAGGACAGAGGTAGATGTTGAAAGCCCTGCATTCTGTAGACTTTTACTACTTATTCAAGTGTATTTCCTGCATTATTGCTAAATGTCTCTAAGTCTTACTTTCCTCAGCTTTAAAATATGGATAATCATTCTGATTTACCCCATATTATTGTTGACATACAGTACAAATACTCAGTTTTATTACACATGCAATAAACATTCCTCCATTCAGGGAACTGAAAATCTGAGATAGAGTAAGATATTTTGTGTCCTGTAAACCTAGAAATTCCTTTGAGCTCAGAAATGAGCCTATTGAAAGCCAGATATTATCAAATATACCATTTAAATAAATCGCCTTGCTATTTCTTAATGGGGATGCAATTGGTGAAGTAAATGGTTAAATGACTGGATGTTCCTCTTTTCATGAATGTGTTTAATATCATGCAGACCTAGTTTTAAATGCTATGCTTTGCCCCACCAATCAGTGAGACCATCCAAGTTGCTAAGTTGGGACTTGCAAGAAGTTATCTATACACTTTCTTGTTCCTTCGGGCACAGTGATTAATCTCCAGTTTATAGTTAGGAGTTCTTATGGTTCCTATGGAATCACCTGGAGATGCAGATTTAATTGGTCAGGAACATCTGAATACAGGATGCTTAAAAGTTACCAGATGTGGCCAAGAGTGAGAAGCCTTGGCCAATAAGAAAGACTCCAGTTGTGTTTCATGTCGATCTCTGAAGATTCCAGAATCAAAGCAACATGCAGGGAATGAGACCCACGGAGTCCCACTACAACAGGCAGAAATGCTAAGTTCCTGGATGGGCACTGGTAACTTTGGAAATTTAGGTCTTAAGTTTATAAAAAATAAATAAAATCCTCTTCATGTAGAAGTCAATTTCAAGAGAAGTTGATTTTATAACTGACTTTCATCACTATCTAATCTCCAGCCACATTGCTGATCCCTCCCACATACATCCCTGAGAACTTGGTGACATTTGATGGCCTACCTGTGTCCCATCAGCATTGAGAACGCCCTTTTTACAGACCAGCAAAGGCCCTACAAGGCCAGCACTGGTATCCTTGATTGGATCAACTGCTGAGAAGTAAAGATAGGTCAGGCAGGGGGGATCATCAGCTGTTGGGCTTACGCTTTCAGGAACCGTCCACCTGTATGTGAAGGTTTCACCTGGCTTAACATGTGCCCCTGGTTTCAGAAATCCTGAGGATACAAACAAAGCAGTTACTCAAAGCAGCAGCCAAGAACATTAAACCTGTCACATTGGGTCTCCAGCCCTGGGTGTCTCTCTCTGATGATGATGCATTTTGAAGGACAGTTGTTTTTTCTACCAGGGAGGCCACAGCCCTGGTCTGTTTTGTGAGATAGAAGTGTAAATAAGAAAATTCTCTTCTTTGTAGATTGTATTCCATTTTATACTCAAATACCAGGTTTAGCAAATATTGAAAGATCTATAGTAGCCCATTCAACATTTAAATGCAAATCCATAAGATATCATTGAATGCCTTCTATGTGGAATATACCTGTTGCTACAGAAGATACCCAAGAAAAGTTGAGCAAGAGACCTGTCTTTAAAGAATCTGAACTCTGGGAGATTGAACTAGGAAATGACCTAAATAACTACAAGAGAGAAGAAGCAAGCGAATGTCCAAGGTTACAAAGCTGACACATGGCAAATCCAGGACTAAAACTCAGGTCAGAAGCCGGGCATGGGGGAGCACGCTTATAATCCCAGTACTTGGGAGGCTGAGACAGCAGGATCGTAGGTTCGCAGCCAGCCTCAGCAACTTGTGAGACCCTCTACAACAGTGAGACCCTGTTTCAAAATAAAGAATAAAAATAGGACTGGAGGTGTAGCTCAGAGGTAGAATGCCCCTGGGTTCAATCCCCAGTACCACACACACAAAAAAGAAAACCCTCAGGTCAGTCTGATTCCAAAGCCCATGCACTTAATTCTCACATTGTATTGCCAAAGAACACAATGAATGTCTCCCACTAGACCAGGCTACAGACTTAACTCTGCATCTTGTCCTGTGCTTTTCAAAAAGGCACCAATAAATTTGCTGAGTTAAAAAATGGAGTGCCGGGCGCGGTGGCGCACGCTTGTAATCCCAGTACTTTGGGAGGTAGAGACCAGAGGATCCAGGTTCATGGTCAGCCTCAGTTCTCTCTCTCTCTCTCTCTCTGTCTCTGTCTCTCTCTCTATTTAGTGAGGCCCTCCGCAACTTCGTGAGACCCGGTTTCAAAATAAAGTATAAAAAAAAATAGGGCCGGGGGTGTAGCGCAGAGGTAGAACGCCCCTGGGTTCAATCCCCGGTACCGCAAAAAAAAAAAAAAAAAAATGGAACCAGCCTAGGTATCCATCAACAAATGAATGGATTACAAAACTGTGGCCTATACACACAATGAAATTTTACTCAGCCACAAACAAGAACAAAATTATGTCATTTGCAGGAAAATTGATGGAATTAGAGAATATTATGGTGAGATTGGACAGTTTCAGCGAATAGTTGTATGTTTTTTCTTATATGTGGAAGCTAGAGAGAAATTGGGAAACAAAAGAGACCTCAGATAAAGGAGTAGAGACTCCAATGGAGCGATGGAGGGGGTTTAGGGAATGGAGGAGGGAAGGAGATGTAATAAAGGTAACAGTTTAAATAATGCTATGTATGTACACAAAATTATCAACACCAATCTCAATGACATGTACTTGGAAGAGGAGGGAGTGGGGTGGGATCTGGAGGGAAATAAACGGAGTGCTGTGTGCATGAATGTTCCTGTCACTCTATACCTCATTATGATGATAATTACAATGCACCAATAAAAATGTATTTTTAAAAAGATGGAAAAGATAAACATTTTGGCTCTGCCTGGTGTTCTTTCTGCACTTGCACACAGAAAGTCACTCTGAGAGTTCATGTACAGGTGACACTGCTGCAGCAGGAGAGGTAAGGATGCACCTGGGGTGAGGGAATTCTCCCTCCATTCCTTCCTTCTCCATCCTCTCACCTCACCATAATACTGTTCCACACTGGGCCTGGCCTCACACTAGGGTGCAAGGAAGTGTCCAAGGTGGCAGTGATGTCTGGTGCAGTGACAGGGCAGGTATGGAGGAACCAAGAGGTTCTCAAGAGCAGTATCATGAATGGAAGGATAGTTCTTGTTGCCAGTGAGCAAAAGCTATCCCTCCTCTAGGCAGAGAGCCTGTGCTCCCTGCTCTGTGGGGAAAAGAGGCCATATATAATGATCAGGTTATAATTCTGAGTTTAAATAAATATTTGCTAGTAGATACAGAGCAAAGACCATGTATAAGATGTTAATGTTAACAAAGCATTGGAAATCAGATTTCCCCCTCAGTGTTCACTAGCAGAATCCCATGCAACCTGCAGTAGAAATGCTACAGGAGGGAATCCAGTGATTTGCAGTCTTGGCTGCATACTGGAATCAGCTGGAGATTCTGATTCAATTAGATGCTTAAAAGGTTTCAAGTGTGGCCAAGAGTGAGAAGACTTTGCTAAAGGAAGGACCTCAGTTTCACTCCATGCAGAGCTCTGAAGATTCTAGAATCAAAGGACTTGGTGGGAATAAGGCCCATGGAGTCCCAACTATAGAGAAGAGGAAGTGATTGTGAAAGTAGCTCACTTTTAGTAAGCTGCATTACTGAGAGGGAAGGAAATACATTAACATTTCCCAAGAACCCACAGTGGGCCAGACCCTGTCCTGCATTCTCTCCATTCCTTTCCAAAGCCCTATGAGGTGTGTTATTATCAGTGTGTAATGGGTGAGAAGAATAAGGTTCAGGAAGTTTAAATAATTGCCCATACGGAGCCAGGCATGGTGGCATATGTCTGTAATCCCAGTACTCAGAGGCTGAGACGGGCGGATTGCAGGTTCAACATCAGCCTCAGCAACTTAGTGAGACTATGTTTCAAAATAAAAGGGATGGGGGTGTAGCTTGGAAGTAGAATGCCCCTAGGTTCAATCCCCAGCATCACAAAATAAATGAATGAAAAAATAAATAAATTCCTATGCTCTCGGGGTGGTAGGGGAAGGGACCAGGGTTGGAAATAGGTCTGTCTAATCTTTGGTCTTTGGCTCCTGCATCCTGCCTCTTTCTTTTACCCAAGCTGAGACTTACCATCTATGTTAGGAGTGGCATCCGATACCTTGTCATAGAGCACACCATGGGGCAAAATGCTGTAGACCTTGTCAGCTTTGTTGGCAAAGGTCACTAGCAGGGTATCACCCACCTCTGCCTTGATGACTGGGCCTGGAAAATATCAAGAGGAGGAGAGGAAAGAGGAGAAGAGTTCGAAAGAAGTGAATAGGAGCAAGAGAATAATCCTCCGTAGATGTATACTCCCAGCTGAAACATCTCCCCCTTCAAAACATGAGGATGGTTTTACTGTACCAAGAATTCCAAGATGGGCTTCTGTCCCAGAGAGTGTCTTTCTTTGAGTAAAAGTTGCATCGACATACTCCGTATACTGAGCCTTCCAATATCTCCCTCCTATTCTGTTTTTCCCTGGTGTGAAGTAGAATGCAGAGTCACTGTGGAAAGACATAGGGACCTGACTAGGAACACATCTCAACAATCCACCAATGCCTTAATTATGGAGCTTCATTTTGTTATCTATCCCCCCACCCACCCATCTTCCCAGAGAAGGTGGTACAGGCTTCAACAAAGTTCCCAGGACTCGTCAACCAGCCTTAAAAATCTTCACAAGCTGGATGGTGCTCAAGCTTATTTCTCTTTTAGTCACTGTACTTTCTTCCCCAGAGGTCCAGCAACCAAAGGCGCCACAGGTAAACTCTTTACTTATCAATACCAGAGTCCCAGAATGATGTCCTACAAATTAATAAAAAGCTAACTGGTTTCTTTGCAAAGTAAGCATCCTTCTATCTCTTGTTGATGTCAATATGAATACTCTTTGCATATCTCATTCATCCTTATTTTGTAAATTGTTTGTACCCTTCCTTTTCAATATATATTAGCTTTTCTTTTTTTTTTTTTTTTTGCCTTTCTTCCCACTGCCAAAACCCTGGTTCACTCCCTCATCCCCTTGGGTTTGGAGCATTATCTGACCCTCCTTACTGCTCACTCTGCATCCTCTATGTCACACTGGAATATTCCTTTTTTTCTCTTCAGCATATACACTGCTACTACAACATTCATCTCCACAATGGCAATTTTCATCGTCATTCACCTGCTCCAAAATCTTCAATTGCTTCTAACTGCCAGTCAAATGAATTTTCAAAGTAATAAAGGACCTCTGCAATTTATATCCAGTTTACCCCAATTCTCTCCCTATTGCTCTATGCAAATGTTCATTCGCCTCTCCTCTCCATTCTGATATAATCTCCTGTGCTTTGCATTAACCCTTGCATCTAAAATTCCCCTGTCTTCACTATTCTCTTAAATAAATTCTGTCACTCTCGATGGTGCTGCTTAAATCCCATGTCCTCTGTGAAGCATTCCCTGGCTATCTTTGTTCTCTTTGAACAATCAGAGAACTCACTCTTACTGTAAAGTTACTTCTCTTCTCCTGTGCACACAACTACCTTCTCCACATAAGGGTGGGGACATTGTCTTAGACATCTCTGCATCCCTCATGCCGCCTAGTACACTGAGCTTTCATATGTCACACTAACTATCGGTTAAATGTAGTTTAATCTTTCATATTTCAGGAAGCACGTCAGAATTCTAGAAGGCCTCTAAAATATAGACTTGAATGTTATTTTTCATTATTCTGTTTATGGAGAAATACTGGCTAACAGTGAATGCTGTTATCAAAGAGTTTTTCATATGTGGTTCCTACCATTCCTTAGGCAAAGTTTAGGTGCATCTGTTTGGTGGAAGAATAAATGAATGGATGTATTATGAAGGAATTAATGAAATGTACAATTAAAGGAACACAGGTGTTTTATCATTGATCACACAGAGAACTTTTAAAACATTCCCTCAAACATAAAAAAGATTATAGAGTAATTGTCATTACTCTTAGTATCATATTGTGTATTTTAAAAATACTTTCACAGACATGATTGAATGTGATGCTATAAGTCACAGGAGTCTACCTCCACTTAACGAATTTACAGATTTAATTTGAAAAATACTGTGTGCTATGGGAGCCCTGAGAGCAAACAACTACGACTCAGGAGTCAGAGGAGGCTTCACTTAAGAGGCAGCATTAGAGTTAAGCTTTGAAGGGAAAAACAGCATTTTACTGGACAGGGAGGAAAAGGGTATTCATGGGCCACAGAGGGAAGTAAGTTATATCAGGCTGCTCCTAAGCAGAAAAATTCATCTCCAACCCCAAACCCAAACCCAAAAAAGCTCATCTCCATTGAAAAAGAGTCCTGTCTTATTCCCTTTTCAAGACTGGTCTGTATGTTTCTATCACTCTGAACCTCATTATGATGTGTAATTACAAATGCACAAAATAAAGTATATTTAAAAAAAAAAGGCGGGTCTGCTCCATATGTGCAAATACTTTATTCTATTCTTTGTCAATTTAGTAGTTCTCATGGCACTTAGCACTGTGGTCTGCGCATAGTAGGTACTCAAGAAGTGTTTGATGAATTAAGGCATCTCATGCTTTTATTTAGCCAGCCCATCACAAAGCAATAGACACTCCATCAGTTCTCAGCAGCACATACATTAAGAACTCCCTAAGCAGTGACATCATGCCATCTCTGCAGTAGATGCTCATCAGAGGAGTGCTGGGAATCCAAATGAGATCACAGGGAAAGCCTACCACATACCTCCCTTGAGACAGGCTTAGACACACCAGCAGGGAGTGCTTACCTGCCAGAGGCATTTAGGGGAAGACCGCTGAATTTGTCATAGCCTTGAGGACCATAATCCCAAAGAATTTTTTCAGCTGCTATGAAGTAGCGCCTCTGTTGACCCTTAATCTTGGGGTGAGAAATGTCACCTTTGCAGTTACCAACATCATATTGTCCTAGCATACCAGCTGCAGAACAGAGGAAAAGCCAAGGTATAAATGAAATCATACAGGAAAAGACAAATAGATTTGACTTAAGGAATATTGGAAATTTCTATACAGAAAATTGGACTATAAGCAAAGTTAAAAACAAAGGATAAAAAGGGTGGGGAGGGAGATATTTATAACATATAAAGAAGAAAAAAGTAACTCTCCAATAGAAAAGAGACATAAATAGATTCTTCACAAAAGAAATATCAGCCAATAAACAAATGAGAAAATAGCTCAACCTTAATAGCAATCAAACAGCACTGCTGTTCATTGATCAGATTGGTAAAGATTAGAAGGACTAATAATTCTTAGTGTTGGCAGGTGAATGAAGGGAAGGGTATGCTCACATATTGGGGGTAGAAGAGCAACAATTTTTAAAAGTGAATTTAGCAATATATGTCTATAGCTTTAAAAAAATCAAACTCTGACCCATGGATTCCAAATCTAGGATTTTATTAAGGAAATCTTTAGACAAAAGTGCAAACATATATGTAAATTGCTTATAATAGCAAAACAAAGAGAAAATGCAAGTGTTCATCAATAGAGTGTTGGTGAAGTAAATTGTAATTTCCTTCTTATGGACGCGAGAAGCATTAACAATGGTGAAGTAGTTCTATACTTACTGACGTGTAAATATTGTTTTAATATGTTAATAAGGGGGAAGTAAGCTATAGGGCAGCACTAACAGACTGATTTCATTTTATAAATGGCATGAGTGTTTATATATAAAGGAATAGAAAATAGTGAGGGAGCATCTTCATCAAAGTGTGATACCAATATCTCTAGATGATTACTGATTTTTAAAATCAAATTACATGTATTTTCTAATATTTTAATTAATTTTACTGATGCATTGTAATTGTACATGATAATGAGGTTCATAGTGATACATGCATATATGCACATGACATCACTTGGTCTATTTCCCTCCTCTCACCTTCCCCCACTCCTTTTCTCCCTCCCTGTACATGACAGTGAGATTTATAAACACAATAATTTTTTTTTCTGAGGATATGGACAAGTTAGGAAATGTTGTGTATCAATAAATGTATAAACAGCTACTGGCCAGATTTAGCAATCTTACTTGTCTCAAATGGCTGCTATTGTCTTGATTTTAAGTCTCGATTCAGAACACGTAGGTCAAAGAGTTTCTTCCCAGGTTTAACAGCATGAAACTCTTTAAGAATAGGAACCTGTCTTGTTCGTTCTTGTCTCCCCAGACCAGTATCTGATACATATTAATTGATAAATCTTGAGTTGAATTTCACTGGACCAACCCAGCTGACTAATGCTAAGACTAGTTGTGCAAGGTTGACAGGAACATGGATGTGTTACCAAAGCAGCCCTGAACGGTTGGATCCCTGTACCTATTAGTGATTTATGTAGTCAGTGGTATACAAATTTAATCAGACATTATTTCTTCTGTGTTGGTCTCATTGACACATGTTTTTTTTCTCTTCCTGTTTTTATCATCTAGACCAGACCCTTTATGTCAAAACTCTAATGCAGCCAACGCTTCTTAACTAGCATTCGATGGCCAGAATTTCGCCATAGAATCCTTTCTGCACACATATATCATATTAATCTTGCCCAAATGCCACAATGATTATAGTATGTCACTAGTGTGCCTGAGGATCTGGAAGGACTCCCGATTGTCTTCCCAGACACAGTCCACCTCCTTATCCTGGCCATTCAAAGCCCTCCCACCAGGGACCAGTCCTCCCTCAGAAGATTCTCTCGCTCATCAACCTTCTAGCACAACCTTATGGTCCAGCTTAATAGGTAAGGACCTATTCTGTATTATCCTGATGAATCAGGACTAATTCATCTAAGTCAGCAAATTTTTTTCATTCACTTTTCATGAGCCATGAAGAATGCTGTACATCAATTGATTCTTTCTTTTCATAAGGAAGAACATTCTGATATAGTTGCTGTGAGCTGAACTGAGCTGATACAATGACTTAAAAGAGATGTTAAAAAGAATTCAAGGACTGCATGGGGAATTGGTCCCAACTATCTGGAAAGTCCTTTCCAGTGCTAAAAGTTTATTATTCTTACAGTCACTGGAAGAGAACATGTGCTTTTCTCGGTTCATGTTTCTTCTACCAGCAAAGGATTTCTCCCCTTCTTCATCTATTCAGTTCCCACCCATGTTTTAAGGCTCAGATTAGGAGTCAGCTCCTCAGGAGTCACTCTGATTGCTCTGACATTGTGACTATAAGTGCCCAAAGAGTGTTATCTTATTTTGCCTTATGTTTTACTCTTTTGTAAATATCTCAGTAGGTCTAACTATTAGATTATAGCTTCCTTAAAAGTCTCATCATTTCAATCATCCCCCACCTTGTTCTTGGGGAGGTGATTCATAAGTATCTGTTGATAGGATGCCAACTAAATGAGCATGGTATTTTCCTATGTATTTAAGTAAATATAATGCATATAAGCACAGTGACCATGTGGTTCAATTGTACTATTCTAAGCATCTCCACATATATCATTGTCCTTTTTACCTTGTAGGTGATCGCTCACTTGGCAGGTTATCAACCACTTCCCAGGATTCTCGACTATCATTTCAGCCGTGAGGAAGGTGGCCGGAAACAAGTTGACCACATCAGTCCGATGCCCTCTGCTGATGAAGGTGTTACCATAAAAATAGATGGAATGGATGTCGATCTCATTCCCCATTCCAAAGAGGTGCCAGGACACAGATTCACCAACACACATTTCAGGCTCGGGGAAGTTTCCAAAGAGGTATCCATTGAGGGCTGAAAACAGAAAGACACTAGTGGAAGAGATTCCCCTGCAGAGGCAAGCAGGACCAGAGACGTTGGTGGCATGTACTCTAGCACAGCAGGAAAACCAGTGCAGATTGTTAGGTCTAAGGTTTTTGTACAGAAATCCTGGTTCTTAAGAAAAAAATACACTGTCCCAGAAAGGGATGAAAAGCTTTATATTGGTCTTTCTCAAGAGGAAAGCGCCCAATAAAAATGACCATCAGCACACATTAAAAACAGCCTTGGAGTCGGGCGTGGTGGTGCACACTTGTAATCCCAGTACTTTGGGAGGCGGAGACCAGAGGATAAGGGTGCGCGGCCAGCCTCAGCTCTCTCCACTCTCTCTCTCCCTGTCTCTCTCTCTCTCTCTCCTTAGCGAGGCCCTCCGCAACTTCGTGAGACCCGGTTTCAAAATAAAGTATAAAAAATAGGGCCGGGGGCATAGCACGGAGGTAGAACGCCCCTGTGTTCAATCCCCGGTACCACACACACAAAAAAAAACAGCTTTGGAGCAGCTCTTTGAGCACAGTCATGGCATCAGGAATAAGCACAGTGTTGCTCATGCTTCTAGTATGGTTCAGTCGCCTCTTCTCATAATCCTTCATCTGCATGTCTGCTGTATACACCAGACTCCATGTTTCTTGAAACTAGAAACCCTGTCTTATTCATCTTATAGCTATAGGGACCTAGAAGAAAAGCTGGCACATAGTATCTACTTAATTATCACATAAATGAGAG
>PVJS01028236.1:0-25655 GCA_004027185.1 Glis glis
TACCCAGTAGTGGTATAGCTGGATCATATGGTAGATCCATTCCCAGTTTTCTGAGGATTCTCCACACTGATCTCCACAGTGGTTGAACTAGTTTGCAATCCCACCAACAGTGTAGAAGAGTCCCAATTTCCCCACATCCGCGCCAACATTTGTTGTTGTTAGACTTCTTAATGCTTGCCATTCTAATTGGGGTCAGATGGGCTGAATGCAATTTTCATTGTGAGATGGACATGAAACTTTGGGGGTAGTGTGGCATATTGAGGTTTGGAAAAGAAGTATCCCCCAAGGACTCATATATTGAAAGCTTGGTTACCAGTGCAGCAATATTCAGAAATGGGGCTTTTAGGAGGTGATTCGATCATAAGAACTCTGACCTCATCAGTGGGTGAATCCACTGATAGCTGAGTGGACTACTGGGAGGTGGTGGAGGTTGTGAGAGGGCAGGCCTACTTGAAGGAATGGGTTTTTGGGGACATGGAGTTCTTGGAGTCATTTCAGTGAGAAGAGGATAGTCATGTAAATAGAAATTTCCAAGAATGGAATTGTTCATGATTGTGATGTTTTACATGATTGATAATGTGGTTGCACAATTTACTTTGTGTTTTACCTATGCTAAATGAATTTTGGGGTGTGATGGTATCATTTCCTTTTCTCCAAAAATGCCTGTGAGCATCCAAATGAAAATTTAGGCAGTTTCAGATGCTGAAGGAAGGTTTTCCACCTATGAAAAGTGTGTTCATTAATTGTGGATTCAGTTTTCTATTTCAGTTTGTTAAAATACTGGAAAGTAAAACAAGTAATAACAGCTTATAAAGAATTATTAGGAAGGACAGAGAAATATGGATCGTGACAAATTCTTCTTATTGAAATGTAATATTTAAAATTTTCTTCATGTTAATATTTTCTTCTCTAAATTTGAAGAAAAAAGCTCCCTTAACACATAAACATTTATAACTTCAAGTTTTTAAATTAGATAATCTAAGATTTTTTTAACTAAATGATAGTTTGGAATCTTCTGATTCAAAATAACATATTTACACAAACAATAGGATATAAAACTTTGGATAAAAGTTATTTGAGATTCAGCTTTCATGAACTAATCTATTTTGAAGAGATATCTTTTCCTCAGTCTGTGTGTCAAAATTTCTATATCATACTTTTACTTTCTAGATACTTTAAGATGTCAAAATACCTCGACATACAAAGCTTTGTTGCCAATCTGTCATTTACACAAGATTAAACACAATAATCTATCTATACATAATAGTATTTCTTAATGAAACAAGTCTCTCTCTTCTTTTTCTCTCTCCCTGTCTCCTTTCTCCTCCTCTCCTCTCTCTTCTTATTAACAATAAGTCCCTTGTATCTTGATTCTGTGATTATAGTGTACAGCTCTTTTTATGATGCATTTTTCTATAATTAAACTACCTATTTGTACAATTTTAGCTCAAACTTCTGGATTTGGGGGTGATAAATTTTAAAATTTCTGTTTACTTCAAATTGCTGATTGCTTTATAAAATGTTTCTCCTTAGAGTTATATAATGTGCACCTTGCTTGAAGCTATAAAACTCTATTGTTATCAGTGGAAATTATTTGTTATGACAATTAAACAGAATGACTACAGAATTCTGTACAAATCTTACTACTCTTTAAAGTTTACTATATTTTTATGACATGGTAGCAAGTGTAACAAAATCCCCTCACAAATCCCCTGATGTTGAAGAATGCTAAATCATTAATTATCATTTGAAATAGAACATAATGATGTAATATACATGGGATCTCAGATGTCTCCTAGCTCAATACAGCTCAGTTTGATGGAAAAATTGTATATTAGAACTAAATCACAATTTGGTTCAATTTCACGGCCATTATTTCCTTTACAAAATGCTGTCACCTTAAAATAGTGAACATTTGCTCATTTCCTTTCTTTGCCTGAAATAGTATTTAGTCATTGGTATTTTTAATCCTAAACTACATAAAATCACTGAACAGGAAGAAAAATATTTCAGGATACCTTAAATTCTTGCCATTTTAGGAGTCATGGATCAAACTCCCTCCAAAAGAAGCCAGAAATAAAATGATTATAACAAAAATTATAGTCAATTGAAGACTAACAAAGCATAATATATCCAGGGCTTGTTGCACCAATATTATCAAAACCATGGTCCTTTTTCCCTTTGAAATCAGCTACAAGTGTTAATTTGAGAGATCATTACAAGGTTAAGAACAGTCATCGCCATTTCTAACAGATTGTTCAAACGTTGAGTAATAGCAGCTTCGTTCCCCATAGCCGCTGGAAATTTCCTCCACCAGAAATAACAAATGAGTTCATTGTAGCCAATGAAAGCCTGGGACAATGGAACAGTAGGTCAAGTTTAAAGAGACTGTTAGTGCCACATGGCCACTCCACCATATGAACTCCCCAACTGAATGACTCCATTAGCCAAATGTCCACATTCTTTCTGTGCACTCAGCTTCTCTCGGTCACATTCTCCAATTCTAGCTTCCCAATAAATGCTTTATACAAAAGCTTTCTTTCTGAAACTTTTTTTTGGTACTGGGGATTGAACCCAGGAACATTCTACATCCAAGCTATGCCTTCATCCCTTTTAATTTAATTTTATTTTTCATTTCTGAAACAGAGTCTCTCTAGGTTACTCAGAGTCTCACTACATTGCTGAAGCTGTCCTTACACCTATGATTCTCCTGTCTTGGTCTCCTATGTATTGGGGTTACAGGTGTGTATCACTTCTTTCTGCCACTTATAAAAATTCCTGGATTTAAGCCTTGGTCTAACCACTTGCTTGGGTATGTTGTAAGTCAATCTCTGTACCTCAGTTTCCTCATTCCTTGGTTAACAAAGGTACAGTTCTCATAAGCCTTTTAAGGGCTATAAAATGATTTAATACACATGGAGCACTTGTGGAGTGCTTGGCATTTCATAAGTCTCAAAGAAGCTTTCATTTTTGTTAAATATGCATGCATTTCATATGCATATTTCCCATTCCTCCTTAACTAACTCATTCTAGTACTCAGTATTTAAAGGACAACAACAGTCAAACGATCCTGTTTCTTCTACCATCTGACCAAATATTTTCACATGGCTTTGGTGTAATTGAAGCTTACTTTTCCTGAGCTGACACAACTTCCACTTCATGCCCTTGATAAATTTAGTGACCTTAGTTAGAGAAGTCCAGGACTTGCTGAACTATTATCTAAAATCTGGAAGCTCTAGGCAGGATCTATTCCCTTGCCTTCTCTAGCTTTTGCAGACCACTAGCATTCCTTGGCTTTGGGCCCCTTCCTCCATCTTCAAAGCCAGCAACATCAAGCCAAGTCCTTTTCATACCACCACCTCTCACCTTCTCTGTTCTGCCTCCCTCTTCCACTTTTAAGAATCTTTGTAATTGCACACAGCCCTCCTAGATAACCCAGGATAATCTCTTCATGTTACTTTCATATGATGAATAGATCTAGTACAATCTGTTCTCTTAATTCCCCTTTGCCATAAAGCACAAGATATTTATGGGTCCAAGAGGGAGACTAGACCATGGACATTAGGGGTGCCATTATTCTGTTTACCACAGAAGCCAAAGATTTAGCTACAGGATAGCTGGGGTATGGATGCTAAGGGTGGAAGTATCATTCAGTAGTGTGGGGTGGGACAGAAGCAAGGATGGAGTGACTTAAAACCTTGAGAAGTTCAGTTCTAAGTGCATAGAAAGAAGAGGGGGCTGGGGTTGGCTAGGTCTAGGGAGTTATTTTATGAGAAATCATTAAAATGATTAATGGCCAACATGAAGGATACAGTTGATAGGAGGAGTTGTCTATAGAACAGAAAAAAAGGAATGCTCATTAGCTTAAGCTGCCTAAGAAACCAGGTTTGGAGCTATGCCTATACCTGCATTTACCTCGACTATAAACAGGAGCCACGAGGGTGGGATAGAGACCCAGGTAGATACATTCATGTTTATTAGCAGAAATCTGAAAAATTCACTTTCTCTTTGGCCTCTTTCCCTTTCCCCACTGTAAATGCCTCTCAGAAAAGCAGAATTGTATTTGCAAGCTAGGAACACAGTCATTAAAAATAAACATAGCATATCACAATCATATTTCCCCAGTGCATGAAAAGTTCTGCCTGCTAAGTGAAAACTTCCACTTCTCACTGCACAGAAATGAGATAGCTCCCTGGTGTGCCCACATTTTTATGTCCCATCTAGGTTTATTGAAGACTTTGTGCTATTTGGAAAACATAAGCCATTTCCCACCAGAACCCTAATCTTAAAACACTTCAGTGTTTTGACTGAATAACTGACTAAACAGCAGTTTGGTGGACGAATGAGATAACCAAGTGATTTTTAATGCAGTCTCACAAGATTTTAAGAAAAAGAAAATGGGCTGCTATTGGAAACAAACATGGATGAGAATGAAAAAAAATGCATATGTTCACATTTCGGGCCCTATTTGTTTAGTAACAAGTGCCCTTCAGGCCTAGTCCAGGGCATTCTGTGGATCTGATGTTCAACATTCAGGAAATCTAAGGCAGCAAGAGACAAATTCTAATCTTTTGTGTTTACCGCGAGGATGTGTGTTAAAAGTGCTTATTAAGAAGACAGCTCAAGAAGACTCTAGTTATGGTTATTAGATAAAATACAGGACTTCCGGTTAAATTTTAACTTTAGATAAAGAGTAGGATTTTTTAGCATGTTATAGCCAAAATATTGCATATAAAATGCCTGCACTAAAAACATTGTGAGTCTGAAATTCAAATTTAAAAGGATGTCTGCTATTTTCACTCACAGAATCTTGCAACCATAATTCTAATGACAATTTAGGTATCTTCTAACTGTCTAGGACAAAGAGACAAATCTGGATTCACAGGGTGAAAAATAATGTTTGAGCTACTTTCAGACACTAGGAGTTTGAGTACAATGTCCAAAATACAAACTACTAGTGTTTTTGGATATTTTATTGGTGCAGGGGATAACATTCATATATTTGCAACTTTAATATGCCTAAAATGATTATTTTAAAATAATAAAAATGCCTATGTTTACTCCATGCATTTGGGCTAGAGTTTTCCTTGAGGTCTAACCTAATAAGATTTCAGGATTAATTTTTGTATTTTTTCCTTTTGTATTTTTTCCTTTGAGCGTGAGAGAGGTTTTAAATGTTTGTTCATCAATCCATCCATGAACAGGTCACACAAAAGTAGACTAACCATAACCCAAGTCTTTTCAGAATAGACCACTTTTCCAGCCATATTAAGAAATCAGAGCCATATGTAGTGATATATGCTTGTAACCCCAGTACTTAGGAGGCTGAGACAGGCAGATTGCAAGTTTGAGGCCAATTTTAGCAATTAGCAAGATACTCAGCAACTTAGTGAAATCCTGTTTTAAAATTTTAAAAAAGTAAATAAAGAGGGCTAGAGGTATATGTAGCTCAGAAGTAGATGCTCCTGGGTTCAACTACCAGTACAAAGAAAAAAAAAAAGAAAAGAAAAATAAACCAGCAGCAACTTGGGAAAATCAACACCAAGCATTGTGATCAGCTTGGCATCGATTTCTTGAAATCTCCCGGAACTTATTCATTTCACACATTCAACAAATATTAATGAGTAATTACATTGAAGCATGCAGTTAAGATAGAATTAGTTAAGATAGATAGCAAGACATTCCATCTTCATCTCTCATTCTATTCTATCATTCATTATTGGGGAAACAAATGTAATATTCCACTAGAGAAAAGCAGAAGTGAAAAATTGCAAAGCCGGGTGTCTACAATCCCAGTGACATCGCGGGAGACTGAGGCAGAAAGATTCCAAGTGGGAGACCCACATAAGCAACTTAGCAAGACCCTATCTCAAAATAAAAAATAAAAAAGGCTGAGGGTGTAGTTCATTGGTAGAGCACCCCTGGGTTCAATCCCCAGTACCAGAAAAAAAAATGCAATTCTGTGAAGAAAAAAAAAAAGGAGATTAATGTGATAGCAAGTTTGTGGGAGGCTACTTTAGACCAGGTATGCAGGGATGGCTGGTCCCAAGGGATGGTATTTCAGCTGAGGTTCTGAATTTGACATTATAAGACCCAGGAAGAAAGTATTTGGTGAGATTAAAATGCACAGAAGAGTCCAATGTGACCGGAACCGAATGGGGCCTGGGGATCATGGTAGAAGATGAGAGACCTTGAAGGGCTTTGTAAATTAGGATAAAGGGCTCTGTTTTCTTATTTTTCCTTTGCTGGAAAATTTCCTTTGCTGGGAATCCTTTAGGGTGGTTTAAACAAGAGGATAACATGATAGTACTGAACTATAAGAAAACCAAATGAAACATTTGGGACCCTTTTTATGAGTCGATATAACTTATTCATTCACCCTTTGTACCAAAATAAAATGATTCTAATAAGCCAATATGGCAAAATGTAGAAAATATCAAAACAAAATTAATAGACATAGCTATAAATCAGGAAAATGTAAGAAAAATTTACAACACCACATCATTTATGATACATGTGAATGAAATAAGTGTTCTTATTAAAACAATAATTCTCTCATTTTAGCAAATGACAAAGAAATCTAATAAAATGATGACAGATTTCTTGACTCATAAAGAGATTTTCATAGGTGTTTTTGTTTCAAAATAAATTTCCATTTCTAACTTTTTAAAATATACTATTGTACATAAAGTATAACTTTTTCGAATTTTAATGTTGATTTTCAGACATTCTGTAAATAATCAAAATACTATTCCCTTTTACTTGAAAAATTAACTTTGTTTCATAGTTTTCTTGGAAAATATTTGAGGCTTTAAATTTTGGACTGATATCTAGTAATCAATATTTTATTCCCAAAGGAAGAATTTTTAGATTAATAATGAGCAAATGAAATAATAGAAATGTAGGAAAAGATCTCTATAAATAACCATATGGCTATATAGAATTGAAATCCTGAAATATACCTGAGTCTGCCAGGATACTGAAAGCTAATTACCACTGTGAAAAGGACTGACCTAAATAGAAATGACTTCAACATTCCTCCACAGCCAAGGCACTGCAGACATAGCAGAGAGAGAGAGAGAGAGAGAGTGAGTGAGAGAGAGTGAGTGAGAGAGAGAGAGAGAGAGAGAAAGAGAGAGAGGGAGAGAGAGAGAGAGAGAAGGAGCATTTTATAGGATGGTGGGGACAGCTGTGCTAAGACCACAATGAGGTGATTATTTAAAATCCTCTATTTTCCTGTAGTAGTGAGATAATTGCTTTATAATTTGCTTCTGATTATACTCAACAAGCAATTATAAAGGAGAAGAGTAAGACCCAGGGAGAGGGCATGAAATTCTAATTAACTGATGTGACAAAACTATGTGTGGTTTAAGAAATGACTTAAGATTTGGGAAGGTGAGAATTTTGTGAGGACATAGCACATCTTATACTTTATGTCATATTTATAAGCCATTCCCCAGGGAGCTTGTTTGTTATGAATATGAAGTTCCATTTTAACAGTAAAGGGAAAAATATCTCACACAAATTAGTTGGGAAGCAACAAACATTCAGAACTTAGCGATTTCTGTCTACATTTTATAAATTGAGGAGGCAAATTTTTGATTGTGAATGTTGATACTTAGATAAGACTGCCCCCAAACTGGAAAAGCCAATCATTTGATTCCAACTTGTCTCACCTTACATTACTGATATTTTAAATGCATCTCTAACCTAGAAAATATTTCATTTCCGAATGAAAGAATGAAAGCTGGTTCCTCTCCTATCAATAACATTCCTGAAAGCTTCATAATGGGAACAATTTCCAAAATAAATTTTGAAAAATTCACTCGTTTTCAATATTTGCTAAGTGAAAGAGAAACGATTAGCTATAATTTTTTGAGGTTTTTATCACCTGGCACAGATCAAGAAAAAGCACAAAGGATGTGTTAGTTGCTGAACAAACGAGACAATTTATTTCATAAACAGAAAGCAGACTGTTTGTGGTGAGGACAAAGCTTTTACAGTTAAAATCATGCTTAAAAGGGCATCATAATTACAGTGCAATGTTCCTCAATCAGACCATACCGTTGCTCAGGAAAGCAGGAGGCTGCTACAATGTCTGCTGATATCCTTTTCTCTCAATGTGTGCATATGAAAACCACACGTTGTTCTGGAAATACTGATTTAGATTTGAAGATATTGACAAAGTCAAGATATTGACCATTTTTGAAAATACTGTATATTAAATTAATTGAATACAATGATTGATTCCTTTATTTGAAGAGCTTTAATTACTTCAAATGTGTAAATTAAATATGCAACTGGATGTTTCTATGATTTTTATGGTGAAATAACATGATATTTGGGAAAGTTGCTATACTTAATATCTTAGATGAAAGCCCATATTTAAAAACCTTGCTATTTAGATATTTAACTCATTTTATTCATCTATTTTCTGTGTATGTCAGTGCTGTGGTACAAATTTTGCATGTATGATTTTTGACCTTCAACATAACTCAGCAAAGTTAACTTTATAATCCCTGTCTGTTCTATATGTAAGGAAATTTAACCTGAGAAAAATAAGTGGCTCCCCAAAGAGAAACAGCAAAGCTGAGGCAGAACAGGCCCTCAAATGAAGTATAGTTGCAGGGTTGAATGCACAGAAGAATGGGGTATGTCTCAGGACAATGTTTGTTAGCATCAGTGTTGGTAAGACAATGACGAGCAGACATTAGAGGAAGCATCATAGAGAGGCAAGTGAAACGTTGATTGTCAGACCATAAGTTCTTTAAACAATTATAACCAGTAAGGCATTTTTATAGGAGTCAGTTGCCCCCACTGAACACAGCCACAGTCCTCAGTTCCACCTGCCATAGAACCCAACTGTTTTGATTTCAGGGAAAATATAGGTTTTCATCTTATAGAGTCCACTCTCTTTTATTCTTTTCAAATCATACAAGCTATTTGGCCTGATTTGTTTTATTATCTCAACTCTACTGACTGCCATGCATAGCAAAAGCCTTAATTAGAGATGAGCCACAGGATTCACCGTTGATAAGCAAGCTTAATAGGTTGATAGGGTGCCCTTATCTCATAGGTGTATGCGTATACTTTTATTAATATACTTTCATTAGCACATTGTAATTATATGTCATGATGAGGTTCAGAGTGATAGGAATATACACATACATCATACATGCACACAGCACTTGGTGTGTGTTTCTCTAGATCCCACTCCCTCCCTCCCCTTCCCTATACATGTTATTGAGATTGATATTGATAATTTCGAATATGTACATAGCATTATTTGAACTATTTCATTAATTTTACATATAGACTTTGCCTACACTTACTTGTCTGAAAACATGTTAACCAACACTCTAAGACATGCTGTGAGATGTGCATGTGATAGAAATGATGTTTTCTGGTTTGAGAGTCTCAAGGTAAATAAGTAGAACATATTACATTTGAGTACATAGAAGTGACCTCTAGCCGGGCGTGGTGGCGCACGCTTGTAATCCCAGTACTTGGGAGGATGAGACTGGAGGATTTGGGTTCGCGGCCAGCCTCAGCTACTTAGTGAGGCCTTCCGCAACTTAGTAAGACCCTGTTTCAAAATAAAGAACAAAAAAATAGGGCTGGGGCTATAGCTCGGAGGTAGAATGCCCCTGGGTTCAATCCCTGGTACCGCAAAAAAAAAAAAAAAAAGAAGTTGTGACCTCTGTTTTTATTTGTTGAGAAGTTTTCAGATATTGCTTCTTGGTATTTCAGCTGTGTTCTGAACAAATGAGGTTTTCAGAGAGCTGAGTTTCATGGACCCTGTTCCACGTAGACTGGTGCTAAGGAGAGGCCAGACGGTTGCTTCAGTTTTCATCCGTGTGAACTGATTTCCACCTCGGCAGATGCTTGCAACAATAGTCACAGATTAACCCGGGTGCTGTTCTATTGCCTATCAGATGGGCATGGCATTTTTGCTTAGAGCTTCTGGTACAATGGCTTATTGTGGGATTTTCCATTACTACATCATTTGTCTATCTCTTTCAATTATGTATAAACTCCCTGAGATCAATGATGATGCCCCTTTTCTCTCTGGATCCCCAGAAACCACAGTATGAATCTGGGAGCTTTGAAGATGCCAGATGGATGTTTGTTCAGTTAATCCAAGAACAAGGTGTCTATAAAGTGGACAAAACTGGCTGGCTATAAGAAGTTTACTATGATGCAAACTTTCAGGAAGCTCACAATGTAACCTTCACATGAAACCAATGGCAAGCAAGTTTTGTTATATAACTCAGTCCTTTCCAGTTGTAGGTCATTTTTAGTCAGTCACTGTCATGTGAGCACCATAACAAATGGCCACAGAGCCCATCATTATACACAATTTCTCACTCGGGCTTCTGTGCGTCATATGGAATTTGGCAGATTTAGGTTGGGCTCAGCTGAGTCAAGCTGTGTGTTGGGTCATCTGTCCTCTTTCTCCTCTTTCTTGGACCAGAGGCTGCCGGTGGAAGATTCTTCTCATGGCAAGAGGTGGGAATGCAAGAGAGAAACCAGCACAGCATACTCATTTCAAGCCTCTGTCCGTGTCATGTTCACTAACAGCCCAAGGCTGAAGGAATCATAGTCACACGGTGTTCCGGTCCGCGTTTCCACAGCCATAATCTAAAGACCTGAGCACGCAGCATAAAGGAAAGAAGATTCATTTTCTTAAGGTTTCAGGTTCGGGTCATGTGAGGCCGGGGACCAGGGATCTCAGGGCATGGCAGTGGGAGACGGAGAAAGGGAGAGAACATGGGCTGTGCTCCTCATAGCATAGAGGCCAGAAGCAAGAAAGAGAGCAAAGGAAGGAGGAACCATTTATGTAATCTCCAAGGCCACACCCCTAAAGACCCAGCTCCAGCCACACCCTATAGACCTGCCTCACTACCCAGATAAATCCATTAAAATGGATTTGTCCACTGCTGTGATTACAACCCTCCAGACTCAATTACATCAGTTCCAAACATTAATAAATGAGCTCTTTAGGGGGCATGTTATATCCAACTATAACACACAGCCAACTCCAAAGTCAAAGGGAGCATGAACATACTTTCTGCACAATGGAGTCATAGCATGATTTTGGGTGAATGATTCTGTTATGAAACAAGTCAGTAATTGAGATCCATAATGCAGTCTATTTCAGCTATTTTGACTGATATGTAAACACAGGGGCACAATGTTGGTCCAGGAAGCATCCTTTGTAGCTTTCATCTGGGGTTGCCATCTGTCTTTTACTCTGTGACACTGTCCTCTGAAGCTGTGTACTTCACAGGTATGGATTTTGAATAGATTTAGAGCTAGACAACCACAAGTTGTGCTTGTGATTAGTTTTAGCTTAAATTACTGGAGACGTACACTTGAAAAGATAAAATTTATTTATATTATTATATAATATTACAATAAGCAAGTATAGCCAGTTTCAAAAAAACGAGTAGATGTATGTATTCTCTTTTAAGTGGAAACTAGAGCGATATTCAGAAATTAGGGCAACATCAGATAGATGAGCAGAGACTCCAAAGGAATGACTGAGGGGATTAGGAAAGGAAGGAAGGGGGATGAAATCATAGAGAATACAACAGTTGAAATAATGCTATGAATGTATGCAATAGTATTATTACAGCATTATGCAATGCTATGAATGTATGCAAAAGGATAAAAGAGGGTGGGAGGGACCCTGTGGGGGGGCACCAAGAGCTGTGAGCATGTATTTTTCTGACACTCTATAACCCAATATGATGTAAAATTACAATGCACCAAATAAAAATAATCCAATTAATATTTTATTTTAAAGTACTATATTCTGACAAAACAAGTCACTGTAATTATCTGAAAACAAAAGTCAAGATAAGGCAACTTCACAACTTTCTTCTTAATAGAATTTTAACTATGAGGAAAAAAAAATAGAAACTCTTTTCTCCCAAAGGCATTGTTTAGCAATGATATGAAAAGAGTGTATTGCATATATCATACACATACTCAAACACACATTTATCCTCCTCACATATGCATATCTAACACACACACACACACACACACACACACACACAATATGCTTATAATCCCTTCAGAAAAAAGTGGAAGGGGAAATATAGCATTATAAAGCCATCAAAATCCATTAATCAAGTCTGGCACGGTGATGCACACCTTTAACCCCAGTACATGGGAGGCTGAGATAAGAGGATCACAGGTTTAAGGCCAGCCTCAATAGCTTAGCAAGACCTTCCTCAACATAGCAAGACCCTGTTTTGAAATACAAAATAAAAAAGTGCTGGGGGTGTAGCTCAGAGGTAGAATGCACCTGGGTTCAATCCCCAGTACCACCAAAACAAAACAAAACACACACAAACAAAAACAAAAGCAAACATTTTTCACAGTGTAACTAGTGTTGAGATGAGATGCCTAGATATTATGGGCTATACATTTAAGTGTTGGGGTGACAGGGAAGCTTCATAAATATTTGAAGTGAGACTTAAGGGAGGAGAGTGGAGGGAAAGGGAGGGAGAATGTGGAAGGCTCTGCAAGGGGGGCAATGAGGCTGCAGGAGAGGAAGAGGAGATGACACGAGGGAAGCAAAGGTGGCCACTCAGGTAACTGTGTGAAGCTTGAGGGAGGCATTATAGGACATTGAGCAGGAGAGGATGTGATGTGAACTGTGTGTTCTAGAGTTCCTTCAGTCTGTTGTACTAAGTAGACAAGTCAAGTGTGAAAGCAGGGAGACCCTCCATTACTCAACTGGGATATTTCAGGACTGAGTGGACTGTGAGGGCAGAGTGTGCGCATTCCTGATTATGCATATGTGCATGCAATTACAGGGGGAAAAAGGAAAGGGGCCAGACTCTGATTGATTCTACCTTAGAACTGAACCCGTAGGATTTGCAGATGATTTGAGCATGGGGTCTGTGAAAGAGAAGTCAATGATGTTTCTCAGACATTTGGCTTCAGAAATTGAGAAGGTTGGGTTCTCATAAATGAGATGAAGAAAACTGCAGGTAAAGAAAGTTTGGAGAGAAAAACCAGACGTTGTCTGGACATGTTGGATTTAAGATGCTTATAAGGAAATCTGTCTAATACATGAAATAGACTATTGGATGAGTATCCAGTTCAGATGTGAGGGCTATACTGGAGAGATAAAGGTGGAGGTCACTATTATTTTATAGTTTTATAATTTCTCTTTTATAATGGATGCATAACTTACTTGGGACTTTTCAATTTCTAAGACATATTTTAGGTATCATGCACATATTGATCTCTCAGTTTATTGAATTGATTCAGGAAAGCATCTTTCCTCTGATCTTGACCTTTTGAGTTTTAGTTCATGGTTAATCTGTAGTTTTCACAGGTGA
Source organism: Glis glis (assembly GCA_004027185.1). Lineage (NCBI taxonomy): Eukaryota > Metazoa > Chordata > Mammalia > Rodentia > Gliridae > Glis > Glis glis. Next base: position 13,362 of record PVJS01028236.1, read on the forward strand.
TGTAAATAATTTGTTGGCTTCAGGGTGTATATACCATGCCACTTAACTTAAAAGTTCAACCTTAGAGGCTTACTAATTTGTGCCTGTTTTATTAATTTTGAGAGAGGAATACCATATCCATATTCATAATGAAAGGTTTTAAAAATTAATTTGCTTTTAATCTTTCATTTCTATTGTTTTACTTCATGTATTTTAAGGCTCTATTAATGAATCTCTATCAATCCAGAACTCTAAAATCTTCATGGTCCTTTTATGATAACTTCCCTAGTAAAGCTTTCAGACAGCCTGCTTTTTGGATATTTTTCTTTTACCTCATCTTTTCTCTTTCATTTCTCTTGAACATTCTGTTTTATTACTTAACAATAGTTAATTTATGTGATATTATTAGTCTGCTAACATGAGTTTAATCCTTTACCCAAATCATTTATATTTAGATTAGTTCTGTGATGTTTTTATTCTTAATACCTCTTCATTTTTTTTGTCCTATCCTGGTTTTTACTACGTTAATCAAATGTAATACTTGCACTTTTTCCTTCTCAGCTGCTTTGCAAGTTACACATTTACTCTTTAGTCTATCAGTGACTACAGCATCTTTTGAAAAAGTTAAACAATGTTAGACCCTCTTCTTATTTCCTCCTACATTCTCAGCCTTTGTTTGAAAGTGTCTTTGTGTGTTCTTACTCTTCCATGATACTTTAGTTACAGAACTCTAGATTGACAATTGTTTTCCTCAACATTTTGATTTGCTCATTTCCTATGTTTGCATTTATTACATTGGAGAAGTCTGCTGCTAATCCAATTCCTGGTTCTTTACAGGCGATATATTTTGAAGCTCACTGCCTTTGAAATTTTCTCTTTACTTTTGTGTTCTGCTATTTTACTATCCTTCTAGGTGTGATTTTTATTTATTAAGTAAAGGATTCACTGTTCACATGGCAAATTGGTGCCTGCTCCACTTAAATTCTCTGTTGCATGGCAATTCAAAGAGGTTCAACTGTTTTGCCTACCCCACTGCCTAGCGGATATAACAGATAATATCATTAGCTTCAGTGAGCTGATATATATTTAAAATGCCAAAAATAATGCTAGCACACAGTAAGGGCTGTGTGAGTTTCTGACACAACAACAATAATAATAAAAGAGACAGTGAAATGGAGGGCAACATAAAACAGAAGAATCATTAACACCTGAGAATTAAGACAGGCCAAAAAAATGGGGTAGGGTTAGTAAAGTTTGTGAAGTCAGACAAACCAGTGTGGCTATACCGTTATTTGCTCAAAATGAGAATGCGCACCGGGTCATGCAAAAGTGCCACTGCTGACATACCAGCAGTCATGGAGAAACAACACCTGCCGCGAGCCCTGCAGAGCAAATGCATACAGTCACAAAAGTGAAGCAACACGATGTGAAATCGTGGCAGAAATTGATGAAATTGTCATTTTTAGGTCAAAAGGATTCATCATTGGCAATTTTGTGTGATTGAAGAAAATAAAGTGGGTGAAATAAAATTGGAGTGTTTCCAATTCAAGAGACAGAAATACTTCCTATGCAGTGTGATTTTAAAATTATAGATATGAAATTATCAAGAGATCTTAAACGGAACATAGCAGTGGCATTAAAAGAGGAAATCTATGCACCAGAAACAGAGCTAACTAAAAGAGACATATTTGATTAATTTGTTAGAAATCTCTTCCAAAGACAACTAGTTCCCCGAGGACAAATAAGATGAGGACAAACATAAGAGACTGGGGTGATGGTTTACCAAAAGCCACTGGTGTCTAAAGTCAGGTAACAATTACTTGGGGAAGAGAGACTGATCATTCAAAGAGTTTAGATGTGTACTGCAATAAACTGATGGTTATACTATATTCAATTTGCATGAAATATTGCTGTCGTTAACCCCGGTTAGCATTATTTTACTATCCAGATGTTAAAGACAAGAAATCCCTTGCAAGTATTTACAATGAAGAAACATCTGGTGTCAGATGCACTCAGCAACTGTCTGGTCCTATTAGCACATATGTAAGGGTGTTGTGTGCCTGGGTCTACCTGACTCTTGATTACATAAACACCTGTTACACAACTGGTGTCTATGTAGGAACTGACTTTGATGAGCATAGTCAGCTAAGCCCTTTTTATAAAAGGAACAACTGTACTATTATTTGTGATTGATACCTGTCATCTCTCCTTTTGTCCAATATTCACTTAATAATCACTATTATTTCAACTTAAAGGGTCACATTTAAAAACTGGACTTCAAGTGAGTCTACATATGCAGTGCAGTTTGGTGAAAGATACAATGTAGCACCTGCTAGAACATATAAAATATTTTACATTCCTACATTGCTACATTCCTACATTATTAGGGCAAAATCAAATGAAGGCTACATATGACCGTACCTTCCTTCTCTACTGGATTAAATGGTAATTGGAGAACTACCATACAGCCCCTTAAATGCATAAGCCCTTGAAGCAATAGGGTTTCCCTGGAGAGAAAATATAAGTGAAGAATGTAGAAGAGAATGTTCTGTGGCCATATGCTCTGTGGGTGTGCCACTGGCAAAGTGCAGTGTTGGAAAGAAGCTAAACTTCAGTGTGACACACATTTTGCTTTTCTTGTATTGGAGAGAAAGGAGTGAGTGAGTGTGATTATGAAGTTATATCATAAGACATGGCATACTTGTTACCAATGTCAGGGAAGGGTGTAGGGCAACATTTTCCTTCTAGGGTTTCTCTCCTTATGACCCTTTTACAATGAGTGATGCACTGATGCATAGTATCAGTTTGTATTTTCCCTCTGCCACCAACACAATATCATATAAAAAAGTCATATTAGCAATAGACACTGGGAAGCATATTTGTCCCTGGAACATATTTTCTTATGCATATGATGCCATGTGATGATAAGCACAGTATGAGTGTAGCGCTGGTAATATATTAACAGGGTAACCGAGGTTTAGAGAAGTTGTGTAATGTAATAAAGTGTACATGACCTAGTTGTAGCGGTAGGGTTTGAAATGACCAAATCCAGGCAGTAACCATAACCCATAAACAATTAGGCATAAAAGCCTAGCTAAGATATGATTCCTCCAATCAGAATTTTTGTTTAGTGAATGCTATACATATGTAGATAAAATTTCAATAAAATATAAAAAGTTCAACAAATAAAGCATGCATTTGAGTCAAAAATTATTATTTGCATAATTTAATGTGGTTAGTTATTTTAAATGTAGTTGTTTAATAAAATGTACTGCTTCATTAGTGCTTATTACAGGATATTAACTTGCAGGAATAAATTATTAGGTTTCATAATACATAGTCCATAGAATTTTTTTAAGAGAACCGTATAACAAGAGTTGATTTTAAATAGCAATTTCTTATTCTAAGGATCAAACCTTATTAAACTTCCAAAATTACTAGCATACAATAAAAAACATGAAAAGAAAATAGCAATTGCATTATAAACTTCTTAGGTGGGAGTGTGGGGAAACTGATTTTTTAGGTGTTCTGCAATTTCAATTAAGATTAGAAAAATTGTTTATAGTTGACACTAGCCCATTGATATATTTAAGATGGGGAGAAATTCAAAATGGGATAATAATTTTTATTTTGCAAAATGAAAATAGCTTTTTCACTTTATTATAAATTAAATCGTGCTCATCTTAAAACAGTTCAAATGATGTAGAAAATAGCTTATGAAGAAAGTTTTTAATTAAAGCATAAAACATAGATACAGAAGTACATAATTCCTAATTGTGCAGCTAGAGGAACTTCTACAAAGTATACATACTCTAAGCCAAGATATGAGAATTATCAGTAATCTAGCAGGTTCTTTTCTGTCTTTTCAAGTTGTTACCTACTATTATTACTATTAAAGATGTTGTTCCATTGGCTTCTGACTTCCACAGTTTATTTTGAGAAGTCAGCTGTCAGTCTCAATTGCTCCTCAGAGAAAATATCTTTCCCACTCTCCCTCTTCCTGTCCTCTCAATATTTCCTATTCTTGGCTGCTTTCAAGATGTTTCTTAGTAGTTTTAACAAGAATGAAATTAGACCATATGACTTTAAGATCTGTTTTTTATATCTAGCATGCTTTCCCCCCTTATATTCTCATTTTCCCCTCTGCTGTACTTGAGAATTACTTATAGAATTTTACAAATTCTAAAATTTAACAAATTCTATAAGGCTGAAAATCACATAATTTAACTCTTTTCACTGGGTCTTCCTCATTCTAGGATTGGGCCCCTCAATCTGACTGCATGGGCGACCCCAAGTGTCATTTTTACCATCTTGATCCCATTAGAATTTTCAAAAGCTCTGCTCTCTTTTCTGCACCTTTAGACATGGCTCTCAGCGATTTCTCAGTTTGCCCTGCTGCATGAACTTTCAAAATATTGATGAAAAAAGTAACTTGTGGAATGTCAGGTCACCTCTCCACACTTCTCTTTTCCTGTAGGTATTGCCTGCTTAATTCTTGTTACCTCATTGACTCTCCAGTGACTTTTGCTATATGTTATTTGTGTTTTACTAATATTTTCTAGTTGTTTTTGGCAAAGGTATTTGTCAACCACAATCTACTCCGTCATGGATGATCCTATTTAAAATAATTTTTAGTGCCAAAATAGTTGCACACTACATGAATTTTGGTAGGTATGAAATAACATAATTTTTCCCATCATTTTGACATCTACTCAGATGAAATAGCCTTTTACATGTGTAGCGAATAATTTTCTATGTTTATTTGTTGATATCATTTACCTATTTTTGTATTAGTAATTTTTTATTTTTAAGAGCTATTTTCAAATTAAAATTAACTTTCTAAGTTTTCAATAAATTCAAATTACTTTTTAAATTTATTTTCAATTCAATTGTGGCATTGTTTGAGGTATAACCATTTAAAAATAACATGATGTCTACTCTTCCATATGATTTTTCTATCCATCATTCATAGGTTGTCGTTATCACAAGAGTTATGATGCTCATCTATATTTTATGAGTAATGTTTATTTGCATTTTATATTCAAGTATTTGATACACCTGGGGTTATTTTTATGGGTTGATATAGGAATAGAAAAGATTCTATTTTTAAATAGAAATGGTTAGCCAGTTATTTTAGAACCATGAAATGAATTATTCATTTTCACATTTATTTTTAATATCAACATTTTCTTATATTAACATATACTATTATATGTTCAATTCCTATGTGGTTTTAAATGGACTTTAAATCTACTTTATATAAATGAATATTAATTATTTCTATAATCTTATTTTATGTGTATTTTAAATATGCTTTTATACCTAAGAACACATGTCTTTCTTTTTATTAGACTTTCAGAATATTCCTGGCCTGCTTGCATGTTTACCCTTCCAAGATAATTGTATACACTTTTAATATTTAAAAAGATTTTCTTTATAAATGATGTTGATACTTCACAGAATTTAAATATTTAGCCATCCAGTAATTTGATAGAAATTATTGCTGTGGTAAAAGTATAATAATTGATTATTTTGCCTTTTAATGACCTTATTTAGTGTGAGATCACTATAAATCATAAATCCAAGTTTTGAAATCAGGCTGAAAATATCAACTCTCCAAGCATAACCAAAGCAAATTAATCAAATTGCATTTTTAAAAATATTTAATTTTTAAAAATTCATTTTAACTAACACATAAAAACATAAAAATTGTACAGATTAATAGGGTACCATGTGATGTCAATATATGTGTACATTGTATAATATTTAAATCATGTTAAAGATATATTTCTTCTTAAATACTTATCATTTCTTTATGGTAAAAACATTTAAAATACTTTCTTCTAGATTTTTGAAACATATAGTAAATTATTATTGTTTACTATAAAATATTAGCACAGCAGAACTTGTTCCTATATGGTTATACTTAATATCTCCTGATCAGTCTTTCCCCGCCCCTCTTTACACTATTTTTAAATCTAGTTATTTGTTTTTCTTTTGTTTTCCATTATGAGTTCCTTATGTAGTCTGGATATGAACCTCTGGTCAGCTGTGCAGTTTGTCAGTATTTTCTCCCCTTCTGTAGGTCATCTCTTCACTCTGTTTACTGTTTCCTTTGCTGTGTTCAAACTTCATTTGTATCTCATGGAACTCTGGGTTATAGTGTGAGAAACCCTAAATAATAATCTAACAATGATGATAATAATTACAACATAATAATAATAAGAATAATTATATAGTATGTTAATAGCATAGGAATGTAGTGAGATTGCTTGAGTTTAAACCTTGTCTGCTCTGCTTAATTGCTAACAGACTGTCACTGGGAAAATTCCTTGCTTCCTGTTATTGAATGAGAGATGAGACGATACATGTTGGTGTCCGCTGCTGCTCTTTTTATTGATACTTCTGTTGCATTTATCAAACCATTGGTACTATACCAGGGGTGCCAGATAATTTATTGATAATCTTCACAAATCTATGTAGATATCATAGACAACAAATTAGATATCCCACACTGCCTACTGTGATGTTAAGATTTTACCACTCATGTAAATGCCTAAGAGTATCCTAAGAAAATACAAATAAAAGCATTTAACTTTTTCATGAATTTCACTAAGATGATTATCTGGCAGTCTTTCAATTTCTTTCTTTTTCTTTTCTTGTTCCTTTTTTCTTTCACTTTTCTTTCTCTGTCTCTCTCTCTCTCTGTACTGGGGATTGAGAAACACCTCCATCCCTTTTTATCTTTTTATTTTTTGAAACAAGGTCTCACTAAGTTGCTGAGACTTTTGCTAAGTTGCTGAGGCTGCCCTTGAACCTGTGCTCCTCCTTTATCAGTCTCCCAAGTACTGGGATTACAGACATGCCCGACCATGCCTGGCTCAGTTTTTCAGTTTCAGTAACCTGATTTGGTGAGACATTAGAAGTCTAACACAAAAATATAACACAAAATCAACTTACATTGAATAAGCTCATAAAAATTATGTTTAAAAGTGGAAATGAGGGCTGATTAAGTGCAGTGAGATTTCTCTCATTTGCCTCCTGAAGCCAGGCTGGGATTTTGCATGTTGTGGTACCTGTTACGCATTTCCTGGTACCTGTTATGCATTTCCAGGTACATAATGCACATGGAACAGATACCCATGGACTGTTTGTCTGGTGATGAGAATAAAAACTTATTATAGGAGCTGTAATTCTCAGCACCGTAAAAATACAAGGACAGGAGATATTCTTTATGAGCAGGTGTTTCCCAAGCAGAATTTAAAGGAAGCAGAATTTTAATCCAGTTTATTAGTGGTGATCTGATCAAAATAAAGGGCATTTAATGTAATCTCATGGAATTAGTTTTAGATGGCTCAAAGCCTTGCCTTTTTATCATCAGCGGGATAGAATTTCCTGCCCACAGATCATTTGATCATTTACAAATTTCCCTTTTGTGATGTGCTCAGTACCCCTACTCCCATTTCTCATGGAGACATTATTTCTATAGATAGGTGCTACCAATTTTTTCTACATGGTAACTTTTTTGTCTCTTTATTTTTATCTTTTATTTTTCCTTTTTGCTATTTCTTATTAGACTCTTCCATCAGATTGTCTCAGGTTAACTTTTCTGAAAGCATTTTCTTTTCTTCTGATTCAGGTGTTGCCAGCATTTGATTCCAACTGCCCTGTACTGACAACAGGTGTTAGTGTCTCTAATCCACACGCAGGGAAGTGTCACTTGGAGTTTAGAAACCTTCCCATAGTCACACAGTAAGTATTACGGATGGGAACTGCACTGAAAGCCGGTTACTATTATCTACTATAGTTTTGGGTGATCAGCATTAAAAACATGAAAATTATCTCAATCTCTCTCTCTTCCTCTCTCTGTCCTCCCACTCTCTCTCCCTTTCCTTAGTCCTTTTAGATAAGAGTTTATTTCTCCATGCAAAAAAATCGAGTCATTACTATGGAAAAGTTGGCTATCTATTGACCTAGAAGTTTCCCAAGATGACCCCACCTTGTTGCTCTTTCAATGGCTTTAGGTCTCCATCTCAGGCTAACAGTTCTAAGAAGTAAATTCTGTTAAAGCCTTATTGTTTATTAGATCAAGGGAGATTGACTGACATTAAACACATTAAACAATCCCACAGGAGATTGATATATATATATATATATATAGATAGATAGATAGATAGATATAGATATAGATATAGATATTGATATAGATATTGATATATATAGAGAGAGATCTACTTGGGATGCTTGTAAGGCACATGGACATTCTATTCTCTCCATCAGGAAAACTTAGAGGTTTGCTTGATGGGCATAAAATCCTAGTTAAGAAGAGACAGCAGATTGACTCAAATCCTTGGATCTCTAGCATGTTCTTCCCATATCATACACACACACACACACACACACACACACACACACTATTGACTAGATTAGGACATGGGCATATAGTTAAATTGATACCTATTATTATTAATAGTAGTAGTAGTAGTAGCAGTACTTGGAATTGAACCCAGGGGCTTTCTAGTCTGAGATATACTCCCAGCCCTATTTATTTTTATTTTGAAACAGGGTCTTGCTAAGTTTCTGAGGGTCTTCCTAAGTTGCAGAGTCTGTCCTCAAACCTTCAATCCTCCTGTCGTGACCTGGGACTATAGACATGTGCCACCACGCCTGGGTTGACACCCTTTTTTTTATCAATATTGAAGAATACTCTGATACTCCTCCCTCCAGTCCAGAGAAAACTTCTCTACTTAAAGTGTGTCTTGTGTGAATCTGATGTCCTCTAGTTTGTACTGATTTGATAGTATGACGCTCAGAGCCTTTAGAGTGCTGTCTTTGACCATCTGTTTACTGGCATGTGTAATATGTGGTTCCTACTATCGTTTATGCATTTATTTATCCAATGAACAATTTTCAGCACCTTCCATGCCCAAGGTGCAGACTTAAATAATTCTGTATGATGTCTATTCTTTTTTTTTTTTTTTTGCGGTACCGGGGATTGAACACAGGGGCATTCTACCTCCGCGCTACACCCCCGGCCCTATTTTTTTATACTTTATTTTGAGACCGGGTCTCACGAAGCTGCCTCACTAAGTAGAGAGAGAGAGAGAGAGAGAGGGAGAGAGAGAGAGAGAGAGAGAGAGAGAGAGAGAGAGAGGGAGAGAGAGAGCTGAGGCTGGCCGTGAACCTGGATCCTCCGGTCTCTGCCTCTCAAAGTACTGGGATTACAAGCGTGCGCCATCTCGCCCAGCGCTATGATGTCTACTCTTGAGAAGTTTAGTGGAGAAAGAAAATGTAAGCAAATAATCAGGAAACAATGAGGAAAATGTTGTATTTCCATTGGCTTAATGTGCTAGGAGTGTAATAGCTAATGCAGTTTAGGGCAAGAGTTGAGGAATGTCAAATATTCTATACAATTTATATATTTTAAATATGTTGATGTCAACTGAGTGAACTGAAGCAAAATATAAGTAAATATACAAGGCTCAAGAGTTTTTGTTATAAGCAAATGCTTTCGAACCTAAAAATATAGTAGGTAAAAGTCTTCTTGTTTCAAAGAAACACATCTTTCAGGTATAACTAAGACTTGGGACAGAAAAAACACTGGAGGAAGGGTTTGAGGAAGTGGGGATAATTTTATAGTCCTGCCTGTGTCCTATGTTTCTTGCTGATAGATGATATTTTCTGTTATTTCCAATGTGTGACTGCACCATCCACACATTAACAATTGAGAAAGTAGACTACCACTGATCCTTCTGGCCCACAGAAATATTTTCTTTCCAAGGTATCTTCAGTACAATCTGATCTCAGCCTTTTTGTATTGATCATTAGCCTTAGAATTAAGAGTTTCCAGGTTGTAGCCAGGTACAACACACACACACACACACACACACACACACACACACACACACACATACACAGTTACAGGCTGTGGGACTTCTTACAATGAACCAGCCTGATGCTATAGTAGGTTTCTTTCTTTAGTCACATGTCTGAACTAGTGGCTTATATTATTAGGTGTAGACTAATATGCTAAACAGCCTAATACTTTATGCCACATAATCATCACAAGAAGCCTTTATGATAGGCATAAGATTATGCTAATTACTCAAAAGAGAAACAAATTCAAAGAGGCAACTGGCCTAAAATTATACTTAGAAGATGGCAGGGATGGGATTCAAATGTGTGTGTGTCTCAGTATCAAACTCCAAGCTTTTCATTGTTATAGGAAACTTCCGCTTATTAGTAGAGAGAGGATGGTATAGTGGAAACAGCCTGGGCTGCACATCAGACAAGTTTTCTTTATCTCATTTCTTACTCTACCACTTCGCTAGTCATGCAACCTTGACCACTCGACCTCTTGGAGTCTCTAAGGCTTATTTCCTTCATCTTTAAAATAAGAAGGACTGTGGGGAAAACTCTGAATTATGCATATATAATCCCTGACACATAGTAGGTACTACAGAAATGTTAGGCCCCTTCTTTCCTCTTATTTAAGATGGTCAATACATGCATTCGTCATATGCAGAAGAGAAACAGTATATGCAGGAACAAATTCATCTGGAAGTCACGATATATGCAAATGCAGCTTGCGATGATTATCAGGCTTTGGAATATTGTCTAAATTTTCTGCATCTCCCTCTCCCTCTATTTCGTACAAGGCACATTTTCATGAAAACCCAATCAGCGCTTCTCAGTTCTGCCTGCTCTCTTCTCCCTCTCCCTTTACCATCATTACAGTTGGGGACTGAGGATAATTGGAAGCAAGAAGATTCAGCCTTCAAGGGGGGAATGAGCAGCGGGAACAGATGGAACATTTTAGAAACAGAGATTGTGATTTTTATTGGCCTCTCTAAAGCCACATAAACCTAAGGAGGTTAAGGAGAAAGGAAAATGATTTCCCAGCAACTTGTTTTTCTGAGTTTGTTTTAACTGCATAAGGACGATTCAAAAGCTATTCCATGTCATCTTTCTTTCAAACATGTACATTATGTAAGCAAATTGAAATTTACTTTTGTTTTATTACTTAGAAATATGTTAGCCTTTTTCAGAAATTTTAGGTGAAGCTCTGGGTAAAATTTGAAGAAAGAAGCATAGTACTTAGACGTGATAGTAGTGAACTCTTCTCCTGTGTTCTTGGGAAGGATGGCTGGTTCAGCACAGGGGGACACATAGATGGTGGTTTATCTGGGGGTCACAGTGATCATCAGGTCTTCACATTTGTTTTACACACTTATTTATGCCAAAGTTTCTAGAGTCTTTTAGATTCCCTAATCAATGTCACAATAGATTGATGAAGAAATCACAAACCAATTTATTTTTTCTATCTATACTTTTTAAAATATACTTTTATTGGTGCATTGTAATTATACATTATAATGAGGTTCAGAGTGATAGAAACATACACTCACACAGCAGTTAGTGTGTTTCCCTCTAGATCCCACCCACACCCTCCCCCTTCCTGTAAATGTTACTGAGATTGGTGTTGATAATTTCATGTATGTACATAACATTATTTGAACTGTTTCTTTCATCAAATCTCCTTCACCCCTCCTCTCCCGTAATCCCTTTCTACTATGTTACTGGAATCTCTCCTCATTCCTCAGTATCATTCCTTTGGAAAGAATATATTTATAGTAGCACAATTCACAATAGTCAAATTATGGAACTAGCCTAGATGTCTGTCAACAGATAAATATATAATGAAACTTTACTCTGCCATAAAGAAAAAAATTATGTCATTTGCAGGAAAATGGATGGAAGTCAAGAATATTATTCTAAGTGAGATTAGCCAGCCTCAGACAGTGGAGAGTTATATGTTTTCTCTCATGCGTGAAAGTTAGAGAGAAACTGGAAAACAAAAGCATCTGTAGATAAAACCAACTTATTAACAGAGAAAAATTCAGCTTTGAGGGGATCAGAACCTATAGCTAACCAGTCAATATAATCTCTCCCTAGGAATTAACTTATGTGAGATACTATAGCATATGGAAGGTGGCTAGGTGACTGTGGAGTACCAATCGATGGTACAATGAGGCATCGTGTCCTCTTACATCATTTTCACCAAAGCAATATGCATGTCCAATAGACATGATTCCAGGGACTTCTTGTATTGGACAGGGTTCTCTAGATTAACAGAATACACAGAATGAGTATATTTGAAAAAAAAGGATTTATCAGATGGGCTTACAGTTTGAAGCAATGTAGTCCCAGGTTCTGACTGCACGTGGAGAGTCAGAGGAACCAGTAGCTGGTCGAACAGTCTAAGAGCTGGAGTCTTAGGATCGGAGCAACCACTAATTCAGTCCCAGTCCAAGA